>JAQIVZ010000626.1:0-56736 GCA_034700945.1 Arrhopalites spinosus | reverse complement strand
GGTCACCACAATTTTAGCTTCGCCCCCTTTTTTAGCCACGCCTTTTTGGTCACGTTACCTCCACTTACAATATTATTCACAATTTGTATCATTTCCGGTGAAATGTCTGAGAAATGTCGAGTATTTACCATGGAAGATGTACAATGTACAGATAAGGTAGAATGGCGTGATTCCTTGATTTTGTGAAAGAGTAAAAGGAAAGCATTTGAGAATTATTGACCGCCGACGGTGTTTCCTGCACCTTCTACTTCCGTTCTGTTTGACTTGAAGACACATTGAGACTCCGTCTGGGAGAAATGAGACAACCCACTTTCAATTTCAGGCAAGGTGCCATGAGTCTTTGAATTTTTCCCGAAAGCACGGCAGTTTGAGGAAACAATTCTCTTCATTTTGGGTTACACCGGAAAAGTGAGGCATATTTTTTTTGAAAAAACAACTGTACAGATTGCATTGTACCTTTATTGTATTAGGAAGAGTCGCATTCGAGAATTTTGAGACGGATGAATATATGAGTTTCTGAGAAAAGCCAATTATTTAAGTACTCAAATGTAGTTTACGAGGAACATGAGAAGGGTCTTGAAAATGAAAATAATGTTGTACTTGTAATACTCTTGACAGCAATACAACTAACTTGTTTGTCTTGGAAGAAAATGGATCCCTCCCAGTATAAAATTTAATGGCTTGCTAATTTGTTACAAAAATCAAGATTTAAGCAAAAGCCACACACACAATTTGAGCAAATGTATTACTTGACTAGAACAATTCTAATTAAATTTCAAGATTGTACTGTTCATCGTTAAGAGAGTCTCATTGTAGTCTCAATGGGACGACAGAGAGGACACAAAAACAGAGAGATCATGAATATTATCAACATAGTCTTGAGAAATGAGCCATGGATCATTGTGATAGCAATTGTGATAGCATTAAACTAATTAAAAAATCATGTGGGAGTCTAATTTTAGTCCATAGTCTTGTTAAAGACTCTTGTTGAAAGAGAAAGAGAAAAGAATAAGTTGAACTGGAGTATTGAAATACAAGACAGTATTTGAATTTAAATTAAATCAGCTACAACTGAAGAGTGTCTATTTCGACTCATCCAATGCATCCGAAAAATCGGAGGCAATTTGATTAGTCAAAAAAGAGGAGGGGAAAAGGGGGGGGGCTGTTGAGAGAAAAAAAGAGAAAATTGAAGGGTGTCTCTGGGTCATGTAGAGACATTATAGAATTATAAATGAGACTTCTAAGCTGTCAGGGTGAAAGTCAAGTCTGAATTTCTAAGGACAAGAATTGCTATGTACGAGTACAATGGGGTCTAAAGTTTCCATTTAGTTTTCTTTGTAGAAAAGAATATACTTTTAAATATGTAGTATCTTATGTTTGACTTTAAACTTAGATAAGAATTCCTCGTGAAATCATGGGGATGGGGAGTGGTAACTTAAATTGAGATGATTAAATTTCTGTTCCCATTTATTTATGTTCTCTTCGTTTCTCTGTCATATCCGTTAGTACATTACGTAATGTATGTATGGTAGGTATGTGATACAAGATTCCCTGTGGGACTTGATTCGGTAGGAATGTAACTAACAAATACTAGTTTGCACTGCATTGATAACGATGTATCAAAGAAGAGTAAACTTATTCTACGAAATAAAAGAAGAGCATTCCATAGGGATCTTTCCCTAGTTTTTGAGATTTTTTTTGTGGTTACATTGAAATGGACCACATACAATATTTTTCTTTCATGAAGATCACTCTCGACTACTCAGAGGCTTATAAATAATGATGTTGATTTATTGGAATGTGGTACAGTTTGTAATAAATCTTGTAACGGACTTTTCAACCATTTCCTCTTTTTCTTCGTCGTTGAATTTACAATTCTCAGGATAAATGTGTTTATCCTCATTTAAATATTCTGCCTGCGCAATAACAAGATGAAAGTTCACCAAAGACTCTAAATGGTCCTGAGTTTATACGCTGTAATGTGTATGTATGTGTTTAAATCTAATTTTGCCACAAACTGCAAATTATTTATACCAAGTTAATTCTAAATAATTACGGTAAATCCCTTCTTCAAATGAGAAAATAAAGACTGCATTAAATGCAGTATTAAATTTTGAACAACAATTCTTTCAACAATTTCTTTGTGCAGCGTCTAAATAGAGATCTTTGTCTTGCTATGTGCTGAAAAATGCTGAACCAGATAAACTTGAACTTTCAAACAAAAGTGAACGAGAAAAATTGTCTTTTTTTATAGAAATTAAATTTTTATTATTTTATTAAAATATTTACGGCTCATGATTTCAGAATAATGAAATCGAGTCTAGTATTAAGGATATGTGTCAATCCTAATAATTTTTCATTTTTTAGACACTATGCAACTCGTGCTCCTCCCAAACCCAATCAACTAAATGTGTTTGATCGTAGTGCAAAATTGCTTCAACGTGAAGCAGCTATTAGAAATAATTCAGATTCGCATGTATATGACTATTTAAAGGAAGAGGTACTTTAAATCATAATATTTATTTACATCTAATTGCACTTGATACAATGACAGGTAATTAGTAATTAAATTTGGATTTTTTTAGGTTGGATTTGTTTTGTCAGACCGTATAATTGACATCAAAAGAGAGTTAAATGTAGTGTTAGATTTAGGATGCGGAAAAGGACATGTATTGAAACATCTACACAGTGTAAGTGGCAATTATGACAATAATTATGAAATTAATTAACTTGTGATTCAGAACATGACAAATGCTGAATTGTATTTCTTGATTTGTTTGTTATAGAACATTGTGGGTTCCGTAATTGCAACAGATAAATCATCAAAAATTTTATCGCAATGTCAAGTACCGGATGATCTAATCTGTCAAAAAGTTGTAATGGATGAAGAAAATTTACTTTTTCCAGCTAATAAATTTGATTTAGTTGTATCCTCGCTCAAGTAAGCTACAAATTTATTACATAAAGATTTGTATGTAATAAGTACATACATATTTTTATGTGATCCACTAATTTTGTGTATTGTTCGATATATATAACGGTTTAACGGGGTCATATTTTCAATTTGATGAAGTTTACACTGGGTCAATGAGTTGCCGAAAACGCTGTTTACAATTAATAAAATATTAAAACCGGATGGAGCCTTTTTGGCTGCAATGTTTGGGTGTCAAACTCTTTACGAACTTCGTGTTTCACTTCAATTGGCTGAATCGGAACGAGAAGGGGTAATCAAATTAATAACTATTACAATCTTACTCAAAAACAGTAGACATTAGTACACAAGTTATTATTCGTGATTTTAATGATTTTTGAATTATTTTGAATTTATGAATTTGTCAATTTAATTATTTTCTTTGTAATTTAGGGTATGGCAGCTCACATATCACCATTTGCACAAATTCAAGATATTGGAGGACTCCTCGGTATCAATGGCTTCACCATGTTAACTATTGTATGATCTGTTTCTAAAAATAAATAAAACTATACATGGTTTATGAACTTTATAATATGGAATTAATCAAAAATATTGGTACTTGATATTTAGGATACCCAAGAAATAAAAGTAGGTTATCCGAGTATATTTGAACTAATGGAGGATTTAAAAGGAATGGGAGAAAATAATGCTAGCTGGACTCGTAAACTTCGTTTAAATAAAGAGACACTTTTTGCTGCCGGTGCTATTTATAAAGGTATACAGATTACTCTGTTAGCCATTCCATTATTTAATCAATTTTTATGAATTACTTAATAATTTAATACTGAAAATTGTTTTGATGCAGACATGTATGGAGATAAAGAGAAGGATTCAATTCCAGCAACCTTTCAGGTTATTTATATGATTGCCTGGAAACCTGATCCGTCTCAAGTAAGCTTTCAGACTATTGCAAAAATACATTGTCTTCAAATTAAATTAGTTAATTTAATTACATGTATAAATTGTTTTTATTTCAGCCAAAGCCCTTACCACAACAAAAACCCGATGTCTCCTTCCAGAACCTGGGAGATTTACGGTGATTCGAAAGATAGTATAATATGTAGTATTTTATAAATATTTATTTAATGATAATAAGAACGCATTTTATTTAATAACCTAAACTTTCTTCGTACATCATAGTTTTCATGCCAAAATTTAATGCCTCTAATTTATCCTTTACTATTGCAAAATCTCAACTGCATCCTCAATCAAAATCAATCTGTCATAATCAATCTTCGTCACCATTGAAGTTTGATAAGTATGCAACTCAAGATTTTCAACAGTTTTGAAACTCTTTTTAATTTGCATTGCAAATTACAACATTGAGAATTTTTGTTTTTGTTTCATTTTTTGAATTACTTTTTACTCATGTATGTTAGAATTATCATTCTAGGCATTATACGATCAATCAAACCTATAAATACCCACCATGTAAACTTTAATCCTAATGTGCAAGTATTTAGAACTCTGACGCCTAAAGATTGTAAATAATTGAATAGAAGTTTACAATTTGATTTAATAATTCTCAGCGTACAAAAATAGAATATAAGTAATACTTTAATAAATGTGATACAAAATATATAAAACCACATGCAATTCTGAGTAAGAGTAGGCACTTGTTGACAACTACAGGATTAAAGGATTATAAATAGTCAAATGACAGATATAAGGGAATTTACATGGAATTTACATGGCATAAATCTATACAAAAAAAATATTTTATTATAAAATCAACAAAGTGAATAAGTGTAAAGTACTAGATTATTTAGTTCATTGGTCACGATTAACTAATGACACGATTTGACAATGTGATTCAAGTAGTTATTTATATCATCTTTGTAGTAGGGAGGGATGATGTCAGACATTAATTATAGTAAAATACTCATTTATTTCTTAAATTAAAGGGGTATCTAAAAAATTAATCTACAAAAAGTAATTATCATAACTGAATACTGTTGTCCATTCGTCACAGGATCAGTCTCACGGTTGCAAAATATTCACATAAGATGAGACCTTAGTGTAGACGCCTATTGGAAAAAGACACATGATTATTTTAGGATTCTTCAAGGGTATCTACAAATTAATTAATTACCCGGATATCCTGCAACAGCACACAGTTCACCCCAGCTCACAATTCCGGCGTAATATGGATACCCAAGATCTTGGCAGACAAGGGGTCCACCAGTGTCATACTAAAATGAGAATAAGTCATTGAATCTTAAGTACAGTTAAATTTAAATTTATACAAATTCAATTAAATACCAGACAAGCATCGACTCCTCCACCTTCAGCCCCCGCACAGACTTGGGTCGTAGGGTCTAATAAATCAGGGTAGGCTTCTATGCATTTTTCGGATTTGACAATGGGTATTGAGGCTTTTCTAAGCCTGTCAGAGGTTGGTTCAGTCATAGTTTGTCCCCATCCAGCTAAGAAAACGACAAAAATGGGTGATTAAATAAAACTTGTCATTTAATGCATGAGATTTGATGTAAATTGAGAATTAAATTACCGATGATGCAAGTTCCAGTAGCATTGTGTTGAACAGGAGGAAGTCGAATGGGTGCCACCCATTCATTTACGTCAAAATCTTTTACTTCTAAAATGGCTAAATCATTTCTTGATGTTTCTTCATCACTGTAAAACGAAAAAAATTGTAGACTATAAGTTCTAATTGCTAAATGTTAATTAAATTAATACTATTGAGGATGAATCCATTTGCTGAAAACTGGTACAATTTGTTGAGTTGGTTCTTGCTGACTGAGGTTCCACGCTCCAGCAATAATCTGCATTAATATTCATTTTAAAAATATTCTACAAATATTTTAACCACGGAGCTAAAAAAGGAGGCATTATAAATTATAGTATTTAAAACGAACCAGGATGTCAACGGGCCGAAGAAACTTGATACAATGTGCAGCCGTGGCCACTTTGGAAGGATTTGTTGAAATTATTGTCCCAACACAAATATCATCCAGGGGACCATTTATTCCTGCCCTTGCCTTCCCTAATTCGGTCAATCGGAGTGCGACTAACCAGGGAAATTCACCTAAACCGAAAAATTATTTTGGGGTTTTTACAATTCCCTCAAGCTAATTTAGCTAAAATATAATTAAAATGGAGAGTAAATAAACCTTTAGCCGCCTCAACACCGCCAACAATTCGGGGTTTATTTATTGACTTGCTCTCAATTTCCTTGACTGTCAAAAGAAAGATGGGCAGCAAGAGACAAATTTGTAGTTTTTTGGCAGTTAACATTTTGGCACTTTTTTTGAGACGATGATAATTAATAATTGTTCTCACAATAAAACTTTAATAGTAATACATTGTATTGTCGTCATTTAAAAATTGAGAATTAATTATTTTAGGAACAAAGACAAAGTTACATGATTAGAACTGAGCACTGAGAACGTGATCATTTAATTTTACTTACTTTGTATAGATACAAAATAATCACCAACTCCACTTGATTAATTTGAAAATCAAAACTTAACTCAAGGAAATTTGGACGACTAAACCTGTTCAAAAGGATCACAATTATATTTAAACTCTAATTTAATCTCTTATCTTGAAAATTATTTGTATGGACTAATGCTACATCATTGATCATTCCTTGACAGTAACTTTGAGTATGACGCAAAAGATAAATAAATGAATATTAATTGTGTTTACGAAAATAGAATGTAAGTTTCGCACAAATGCAAATAAAAAGTTAAATTACTCAAAAATGGATAAAAGTTATATTTAGTTTCATTGACTGGGCTGCACTTAATTTGACAGATTGTTGTGTTATTGTCAAATGGAGTTCCAAGTTTAGCCTGCATCATTGATAAGAATTTGTCACTCAAAACATCACGTTGAAGAGTCATGATTAAGGATTACTCATTTTTATTGGATTAATTTTAATGATGATACACGGGAGAGTTATTATTAGGGATTACAGGTAGAACAGTCTACTAATTACATTAGGTGGTACATCTCTATACTTTTAGAACCATGAGGAGAGACAAGATGAGAGTACAAAAAATGGGAAATAAATTGACCCTTTGATGGAAGGCTAAACTATTTATATTTTTTCTCCTGACAATGTCATCAATTTTTTCCAAAAATTTACACTCTTGTGGGTACTGGGCTGCCTCACCGTCAAATTGTTTTTTCATTTCCATCATGGAGGCAGCTGCTTTGGAAACTGAACGTAGAATGACTTGATGTTCTTGAAACGGGGTTACATGAATTTGAGGGCCTGTCCTCCCCACATTTGACACAGAGTCTTGACCTCCATTTCTTGTATTGTCAGCGTCAACTCGTTTTCGAATCAAATTGAGTAATTCCAATTGTTTGGGAGATATAGATTGAGACTTTCGCGATACAAATATTTTTACTTTTGGCCATTGATTATCACAAGAATTCCCTTTCTTGTCACTTACTGGTACTTTGAAATCATTATGAAATTTTTTGGGATAAGGAAATGGCAAGACATTTGACTCGTACACAACGAATGAATTTATACGGGGGAGAAGAGCATAAGGGTCATAATTATAGGGAAGGGTTCGGGATGGCCTCTCAGAGGTCATCTTTTCAATCGTTTCCAAAATGGGATTCAGACGTAAGTATTGGGTGTCTTCAGTCTACATTTTTTTAAATTAAAACAAATTTAATTTAATTAAGCTGCTGGGCATTTAAATGGAGAAAATTACCTTGAAGAGAGTGTTAATTGAAATTATGTCATGTGGTGAATTGGGTAGTTCAGCATTATTTTTTTTGACATAAAGATTCCACATTTCTAATCCAAAACTAGAAAGTCACAAAAAAAACATGTTGAAAAAAGCATAATAATTAAAAGAATTTGAAGAATTTACCTGGAATTGTCCATTGAGTGAACATCATTTCCGGTCACTAGGAAACTTTGGAAAAAAGAATAACTGCCATCCAAATTACCTCCCTTTACTGAGTCTGGCAATGCATCATTTGCTACTCTGATGTTAACTAATTAAAATATTAAAATATTATTTAAATTCTTTGGCATATCGTTTTTTAGTTGAAATGTACAATTTTTTTTAATTATTGGAGACTTACGTACGGGCTGTTGTTGAAAGAGTGCGTCAAGCCTATGGTTATTAATGAACTTATTTTAATTACATTTTAAATCATCTTCATCATCATTTACAAGATAAAGAGACAGACTACATTACCTGAATTTTGTGGCACCAAAATCATTTGCACGAAAACGAAATGGTTGAAAAGGATTCAATTTTTTTCCAGTGGATAACTCAAGATTTGGGATGGTGTGGTCACATTCTTCCATCCTTTGACTTTTGTCATTCAATGAGCCATAGACAACTTTGAGAAATAATTAATTTAATTAATAATTTCAAGTATTAATATTTAAAGTTCTTTAATTTAATGATTACCATCTTCTAGACAGACGACAATTAGTAAAAGACGTAGCATTTTTTAGACAAGAAAGTTAGACTATCAAGGAGACAAGGTGTACTCTCATTTGCAGGAACTTTCACTGGCCCCCCAAATGATCAAAATTTCTATCCAACAAAATCAATGGCTTTCACCTGCTGTTCGATACAAATATTAAAATAGTTTAGAATTGTATTTTACCATTGTCAATCAATTGATATCAATATCCAATGCGCATCACTCCAGAAAGTAAGTCTCCAGGAAGTAGAACATGTCATTCAGTACTAGTACAATAATGTGATACAAAACAAAACTTTTGTTTTGTGAAAAAAGTTGTTTGACATTTTTCCCTAATAAATAAATTTGGCTTCCTTATTGACAAAGCAACGCAAGAAACTTTTTTTAATATTAAATATTTGCACTAAAATAGATTCTATCCTCAACTTTGACATTCGTTTGAAACAAGGCTCTCCAACATAAGTTGGAGAGCCTTGGTTTGAAAAGTTTGTTCCGGAAACAACTTTTGTCAACTGAATAATCTTGATTTATTCATTTTATCAGTATTAGCCACAAAAAATAGAAAATTGGAACAATAATGTTAAAACTATTTCAGAAAATACACTGACTATCTTTATAGATGTTGATGCTCAATATGAAATTATAAGAATGACTATATAGGCTCAATTTAAACACAATTCAATTAAAATTTCAGTGATTCAACTCTTCCGTGATACTTTTTGTTGTATTGTTCTCTTTCAATTTAGTCGACATGTAATTGATTCCGCAATCAGTTGTTCATTTCAGAGGAGACACAGAATCTCCAATGTAAAAAAATGAACAACGGAGAGGGAGGTTGAAACTATTGCATGTCTACTAATTAATTCATTTGATTCCCAAAAAATGTGTAATTGACAGAGAGTGCATGTAAGAAATTGTAAAAAAACCAATGGATGAATTACAGGCTTAAATTTCAGTGTTAGTAACATACACGGACAATATTTTATAAAAAAGGCTGTGATTTTCAATCTTGACTCACTCTCATTTTTAGTTTAACAAGGGCAAGGTAAGAGAGAGAGAAACTTGATTTTTAGGCCACAGTGTACAAGGCCAATTGTTTTGGCCAAAAATTATTTTTTTCTAGAGACTTAAATATCTAGTTAGAATTTATGAATTTTTGTTCGGACCATTAAAAAAGTTAATTACTTTTGATAATTATAATGGGTATATTAATTAAATTTTTAATTGTGTGGTGGACTACAATAAATTTTACTTTGGTCAAGACGTCATTAGTGACGACTCCAGTTCCAATCACGGATGAATTTCGATTCAAAACTTTTTTCGTTGGTATGTACATAATATGTCACTTGATTGGGAGATTATTTTGTTAAGGAGAATTAATTAAATAATATTTAAATTTGTAGGAATTACAATTTCAACAATGAATTTAAAGTCAATTCCTGAAATACAAAAAATGGAGTCTACTTTTCGAGAATTGATTGTTAATTCATTTGAGCCGGATAAGAATGGAATGTTTAATGTGACACAGTGCTCGAATATTACTTTGTTGCCCCTTAAAGTGACTACAGATTTAAGTACAATTAGTGAAGTCTCTGCTCTCATCTCTTTGACAGATTGTGAAGAGACTTATATCATGAATCAAAAATTGACTGCCAAATATGGACCCATTGTTCACATTGCAATTACTGGTTAACTCATTTTTTACAATCTTGACAATAATTTGTAATATTGTCTTGATAATCAATTATTATTTTTTAATTGTAATTTTAATTAGAACCTGGCTGTCCAAGACTGGATACGATGACAGCCATCACAATACCCCTGGCAAATTTTCGCCACAGTGATGAACTCATGCAATTATTTGTTGATATGAGACATGACAAAATAATCCCCGCGTGGAAAAGTGTGGCTGTAATTCATGACAAATTTACGGGAGACGACAATTTAAATGCCGTCTTACATGCCTTTGCCAATAATCGCCAATTTAAGGAAGTCGCTGTGGCCATATTTAGAGTGGACAGTCACAGTCGAACAAAATCTTTGTAAATTCATCTTTTTAATTTTATATCATTAATTAATTTCATGTACTTTATAGAACCAACCATTTTACTATTGTTAACCTTCATTTTACAGTGAGCGTCAAATGGAAGAAGTATTTCGTACTTATAATGTTCGTGAGGGAAATTTCGTCGTCATTACTCCAATGGCCACAATTGACTCCACTTTATCTTTGGTACCAAAATAATATAAAAATTCCATAAAATAGAATTAAATAACTTTCTTATTTTTGGGGGCGAACAGGCCAAGAGAATGAATTTATTACAACACATGATGCAATGGCTATTCGTGTCTCCCGATGGAGCAATGATAGAAGCCAATCAATGGGATTATGTCAAAGATCGAATTATTACGGATGGTGTCAATCTAGCCTTTGTTTCAAATCAGACTCAGGGCATGGGGACTTATGTAAAAAAATTTTAAGTTTAGCTTGATTGTAATATAAATTATAATTCAATCTTTCCATTTGATTTTCAGGATCAACTCTTTTGTGACTTACAACAAATGTTTCAATTATTGGCACAAACAGTTGAGAGTTTTTCAGTGGATGAGTACAATACGTACATTCAAGTGTCCGATGAGGAATGGGATATCATTAAGAGAACTCGTTTAGAACGAGTCAATATTATAGTCCATAACATGACGGTAAATGACAAGACTCAGGATTTTTTGTTGTTACACAATTAATTCCAAAATTAATTAACCTTTCTCTGCTGATTTAATAGGAGAATATTGATGACTTGATTCAAGACACTTGTCTAAACACTTATGTTCCACAATGGAAATTGGACGCTGCTGAACATGGTCGTCTCGGGAAAAGAGTTTTTGATGTGGGGAAATGGCAAATGTTTAAAGGATTTCAACTCACTGATCAATTATTTCCACATGTCATGGGAGGATTTCGAGGGAGAACCATCAAAGTTGCATCTATTCACGTAATTCTCATTATTTTTCATTTTTTCAGTTCCATACTTTTGGCTTATATTTTTTTACAGTATCCTCCATGGCAAATATTTTCAAAGAATGCGACAACTGGGAAACCAGTTTATTTGGGTTTGGTGTTTGAGATGTTAAATCACATGTCCGCCTCCCTCAATTTTTCTTATGAAGTTATTGAACCCAAGGATGGTGGAGGATGGGGAACTGAAAAATTTGACGGTACTTGGAATGGACTAGTTCGTCAAGTTATAAATGAAGAAGTGAGAGCTCTAATTAATTCTCATGTCCTATAGGTCATGTTCTATAGGTCCTATTTTCAGTGGAATAAAATGAATTTTATTCTTTTTATTTAGGTCATTTTAGGAGCAGGAGCTTTCACAATTCGTCCAGAGAAAGCAAAAGTTGTAAATTTTACAATGATTTTTGAGCGTGAAGCATACACTTTCATGGTAAATCGTCCTTCTGAATTATCCCGTGTTTTGCTTTTTGCAGAACCATTTAGTACAGGGGTAAGCATAAATACAAACTTTGTACATTTACTATACATTTACTAAATATTAATTAATTTAAAATAAATGATTTTTTATATTTTGTTCTAAAAACACAAAAAAGGTTTGGTTATGCATTGCAACGGCTGTAGTAATCGTGGCTCCAATATTTTACATGATAAATTTTCACAGTGCCTACTACGCATTCCACAAGAAATTTAATAAGCGAGGACTATTTCAATTAAAAAATTGTTTTCTTTATGTCTATGGTGCCTTACTACAACAAGGTCAGAGTGACACAATTTCGTCTACTATCTATTTGATGACATGCATTATCCTCCATTAATTAATGTAATCATTTCATTTAAACAATTCCTTGTTAATTTATCTCGCACGCATAGGGGGGTCATCACTTCCGGAAGCTATAAGTGGCCGAATGATGATTGGATTTTGGTGGCTCTTTGTCTTAGTCACAGTGACAACTTATTCGGGTAATTTGGTGGCTTTCTTGACCTTCCCAAAAGTGGAGACATCAGTCAATTCAATTCAAGACATTGTCAAGTACAGGGGTGTCTCCAGTTGGGGATTCCTCATGGGGAGTATCATTGAGAGTTATTTGAGGGTAATTAAATCAAACTATTGTTGTTGCTCATACATTTAAATTGTTTTTTTCTCGTCATCACTCCTACATATTTAGAGTCATGCATAGACGAGAAGCTCTCGAGTCAATAGACATTATTATGTATGTTGAGTCGAATAGCCTCGGAGGATCGATAAGAAAAAATTATTTCCTTTTTTTTATGTAGCCACTCGTAGCCAATATTACTAATTTTCCTTGAAGATGATAGAACTTGATAAAATGAATATAAAGTGTCTCAATTTACTTGTAATCGTCTTAGGCATCAAATAGGACGGAAATGGTGAAACTGCACACTCGTGGCATTAAACATCCCACACTGAATGAGACTGTGTTGAATAAAATCCGGTATGCTAATCATGCCTACATTGACTGGAAAATTGCCTTACTTCTCATCATGAAGGAACAATACATGCTCAATGGAAGATGCGAGTTTGTCTTGGGTAATAAATTCTTTTGTACTTAAATTATTAATTAATTGGAGGTCAAATTTAATTCATTTCATTTCCAGGCAAAGAGGAAATATTTGAAGAGCAAATTGCCATGATTGTACCCAAGACAAGTCCATATCTCCAAAAATTCAATGAAGAGTAAGAATTTAATTAATATTAAATGTATGAAAGGATATTAAATTTAATTTTTTGGGTAGAATCAAATGGATGCTACAGAGTGGACTTGTGATTAAATGGAAAGGAAAATATTGGCCAAAGAAGGATAAATGTTCGTCAACAATAATGGCTGCAGCTGCGAATAGAACAGTAAAGATAGGAGACATGCAAGGGTCCTTTTATTTACTTTTGTTGGGTTTCTTCATTGCTCTCATCATTCTGGTCATTGAGTATTTTGTTTTTAGACGTCATAAAGGTCGAATGATTGACAGTATCAAGATATTTGTCTCCAATAATAAGGCAGCTGAATTTGTCTCCAATAATAAGGCAAAGGCAGCGGAATTTTGGCATCAGAAACAATATCCTTTTTTGCATTAATTACAATTATCCCAAAAAAGAGGGGAGGAGACTTTTTTGTCTTTTAATGAGCCCTTCATTGTCCATTCTCAAGTTGACACTACATTATTATGTAATGTACATATGGGTATCGACTCTCTCCATCATTCCTACAAGTTAAATACTTGCCTAGTGAAATTATTATTTTATGTTGAAGGCTGTCCACAGTTCCTATTCCTCTAACTTTATGATCATCAAATATAACGCACCATTAATTATGTATAATTGAAAAACAAGAGAAACAGAAATAAACCCGAAAAATTGATTTTAAAAAAATTCCATCTTTTTTCATCTACATTTTGACTCGCTTCCTTTGAGCCACTTTGAGGGCAAAGGGAGAATTCTATTTTATTACAGCTGGAAAATAACAATAAAAATTTACCATTATAATGGTCAATATATTGACCAGTAACACACAAGTAAAAGAGCCATAAAATGTGTGACCTGTTTCCTCAATAGAAGTTGTTGACTTTATAAAATTGTCAAATTGGGACAGTTTTCTTATTTTTCTGGAATCTCGTTTTAAACAAAATTCGACACAAAGTTAAATTCCATTTTAAAAACTCACATTAGAATTGGTCTCGATAATCAACACTGTGATGAAGGTATGGTTAAATGTTAAAGGTGAAGTGCTGTGGTTAAATAAGGCATGGAAGAATGACCATACAGATTAAGGTAGTGATGATATTGTTGAGTGATATAATTGAATAGTAAGGCATTAATTCAAAATACGTTGGAAAGATAGAAAATAATTTTTTAATTATCTCATCAAAGTTTGATGATCAAACACTCATCAAATGAGGGTTTATGGAAATATACAGGAAACTAGACAAGGTTGAACCGGTCAATAGAAAAAAAAATGAAATCAGATGGTTAATGACAATACGATTCATTTATGACTCCGTATCAATCGTTTGGTTGTTGATTTCCTCCATAAAATTTAGAGGGTCATAGTTCTTTTACTTTGGTCAATACTTGTTATGCCTTTCATGTTTTCTAAATATCGTTGAAACCATGTTTAATATACAAAAATGAAAAAATATTTGTTGGTTTTTCTATTTTTACAGACAATTCAAGTGATGACTTTTTTGATCAATTCAATTGTTTCTGAGCTAGCTATTTTACATAGCTTTCAAGAATGGTCTTCCCAATTTAATTTACATTGTACAATGAAAAGAAAATTTTTCAACCAATTTATTGATGCAAGTTCAACCGTTTTTTTCCATTTGCTAATACCTAACTTCTTTCTCCCTCAAAAACATAAGCAAAACAAAAATAAAGGGAGGTTACGAAGTAGACTTTTTTAGAACCAAATAAACAGTTTTTTGTGAAATAAAAATAAAATGAGGAGAGAGTTGTACATGTACTTAAGTAAATATGTAGGAAGTATCAAATATTTTAATATGTATAAAAGTGTACATTATTATTTAGAAAGCCGTAAGTCAATAAATATGACATGGGTATATTATCCGACTGACCCCCGTACGGGTCATGACGGTCTTCTACTACCAAACTATAGCCTAGGTATAGATATTCTTTGTTAAATTCTACTTTATAATTACAAGTTGAATAAATATATATCCCCGTTAGCTTTTATAAAGTCTCCAACTCTATACGTCACGTTAAAGTTATGTATCTAAGTAGTTTTACTATATCCTTCAAAACTTGTACAGTCTTTTTGCTACACATACAAACAGACCCCAAAGTTCGTAAAAAGATCCATGAGTTTGTGTACTAGTCGACTGTATAGATAGAAATGGTATTAGAGTGGTAGTATGGAAAATGAAATAATGAATAATTAAATATTGCCAACGGCTAAATCAATCATTAAGAAATTGTCTGTTTAACTTTATACATGTTCAGCCCTCCACTCCAGAGCCAGAGAAGACAGAGGCTCTTCCAAAAATTAGAGACCACAGAAATGAAACGGTTCCCATTTTTTTGTCTACGTTTTCGTCTTGTTTTATGAAAAATATTTTTTAATAAAATTTGAAAAGTACTTGGAGCGGATGGATGCAATGTACTGAGAGTTGTATGCAACAATTTGAAATAAAAGAATTTGGTTATTGTTAAAACTATTAAAAGTCTATTTTTCCCCATATTTTTTGCTTCGGCGTGTCTATTGTCCTTTGTATGGCTCAGGGTAGGTTGTGTTGGTATTTTGGTACATTATAAATGAAGGGATATTGATTTCAGGTTTCAATGCCTTTTCCTCCCAAACGTAGTAGTGTCAGTCTGAAGTTAACTCTCCTTGTCAACGGTGTCCCATGTCCATGGAGAAATGTGGAGGAATATCTCCACATACTGTTTTTTGTAATACGTAGAGTAGTGTGACGTCAAATTAAAATTAACTGATTTTTATTGTGCTCTCTCTCCTTGAAACTAGGAAACGCTTCAGAATGTGCCCCCTTGACCTTTCTAGAGGAAAGATGCCATTTAACTTGAAAATTAAATCCCCATATTTTTGAAACCAAAATGATTCGAGAATCATGAAAATAAAATAGTTTTTATAGTGTAGTCAACTATTTTTCAGTTAAATATGACTAACTTCATTAAAACGTTTATAGAGTGACTTAAAAAAGTTTAAGAATGTCAAAATAATTCTTTAGTGACTCTCTCCAGAATCCTCCCTCCCTTCACTCTTTGATTTTTGTCCATTTATTATGTCACATAATTTATGTGTCAAATTTTAACAGCAAAATATGTTTTAACAGTAAATGGCAAAAATATTGTGAATAAGCTTACTCTTGTGATGTGAAATAAAATAAATTTTTTGCCTTAATCAATTTCAAGAAATTGTGGATTAAATGTGAATTAAAAAATTCAAGCAAAAATTGTTTACTCATCAATCGTAAAAATATTCTTCCTATTTACTTGGTAAGGGTATAAATTATAATTATTAGTCTTTTGACTATTTTTTTTTACTTCCGGCACTTGGTTAAAATAAATAAATTTGGCAACTTGCATGATGCAGATGTGATTTAAACAATGATTTCAGTTTTGCATGTATTAGTCACCATTTTTACTTTATTTAATGATATGGAAGGAATAATTATTTCCACTATCTGTCAATTTATTATAATGACACCAACTGTAAGGATTTGGGGGGCTTTTACGTTTATTAGTACGTCATTTCCAATAATTTCTTTGCGCTGACATAATTAATTAGAGCTCACAACTAAATAATACACCCTTGGGCTCAGCCTATACGTGGATTCTTGAGTATACTCAATTTATGTCAATACTTTACACTACATACATATGTGTATGAATTTACGATCATTTAAATAGAGTCACAATTTTCAAAGTTTTTCGTTTTTCAGTAAAAAATGGTTGGATTTTGACTTTGTATTTTTAAAAAATTGTCAGTTCTTTGTTTCATGATAATAAAAATTATTTCATGTGAAATGAGACAATAAATTCCACAATTTTTCTTGTAGCTGTCATTACAAATCATTAGAATAATGTACATGAGATTGATGAGATGTATTTTGTATATGAGCAGAAATAATTAAATTGGAAAGAGTCTTTCCGTAACATTGCCTTATTTTCATTTAAATAATTTAAATAGTCTTGCACATACAACAACATACAACATACAGCTGTAGAAAGGACACCATCTTTAAATTTTTAAAGAGTACTACTTCATAATAGTAATAATTAATAAAATGACCTTTTGCACTGTGAATTGTTCAAGAAAATCAATGTCACTCTGAACTTTACTATAAATGCCGCTGAACTTATCTAATCAATCTAGACTTAAAACAGATGACGTTTTAAAAGTGTTTGAAATTCTTTATTTTTGTGACAGGTCAAAGGGATGGCTGATGTGAATCAATTGTTTTGCGTCGTGTGTACAATTGCCTCTCGACTCAATTGCATTCCTTTTGACTATAATTGTCGAACACAGACACTGACGGTGGTCAGTTCCAGTTGGCGTAAACTAATTTGGCATGCCAGTGTTTTCGTTTTATTTCTCTATGCCAGATTTCTACTAATTCGTCTCTTTCAACAACTGGCTAATTTAAAACAGGTAAATAATATTGTACAGATATAGTAAAGTATAGTTATGTTTTTAAAGTATGATGGGCCAAAAAAAAATATTCCCTAATGGGAAAATAATTCGCCCTAAAAGATCTCATGCTCTCTTGAGGACCTCCCAAGAATATTATTTTCATGACTAGCCTCACAACGCTGATTTGTCTAAAATCCAGCGTCCAACAAAACGTTAAATATGATTTATCTCTTTCTTTTTAGTGTCCCACTAATGAGTCCTAATGAGGACGAAACTGGAGTCTATAATGTCATTTATTTTAGAGCGAATTAGTTTTTAATGCGTGAATAATTTGAAGTTTAATTAATTGACAATTTTTTAAATGTTTGAAGAAACTTTATTTTGTGATTGCAGAAAGATGAAGACATCGAATTCACGATATCACATGTCATCCTTTTGTTGTTCTTCCTCGCTTTTCTAACACCAACAGCTTTTCAAATTAACAGTAAAAATTATTATTTAATTAACCATCTTGTTTTCATTAATTTCATGTTGACACAATAATTACCACAATTTATGTTTAATTTAATTTAAATTAAACAGTTTGGATTAAACAAGATGAGATTGTCCACGCTTTCAACCAAGTAGTTTCCGCAAGTCGTAAGTTTAAATTTAATTTATCATTATGACCTTTGACCGTTGTAGGATAAAAGTTGATTATTTAATATTCCTGGGGATTGTAGGGAAACAGAGAAGATACTTATGGAGTGCTCCATCAAATGGAACATTTTTGGATAGGATAAAAATTGTCTTTTTACCTGTCCTTTGTTACATTGGCTCCATGATTATGCTCTGTGTCTTCATTGTTCGACCAGAGGAAGATCAGGTAGAATTTTGTTTTTAATTATTCTGCGTAGTACAAAGTTAAAAATTATTAATGTTTAATTAAATTATTTCTATTGTAGTTTCTCTTCTCCATGTTACCTCACAAGTGGCAAACTTGGTGGACTTTCTTATTGTTCCTTGTCGTTGAGACATTTGCGGCTATCAGTGTCAGCACGACAATAATGTTTCAACATGTAAGAACTAAATAATTTTCTTCTCATCATTTATTTTAAAATTATATTGTACCATTTATTTTTTGCTTCCAGGTAATTCAAGTAGTCATGATGAAAAGTTGTTCAGATATCCTATTGCAAAACTGGTAAGTAAAAAAAATGATTAAAATGTTGCTTAAATTTTAAAAATAGAGTACTTGCTTCAGTCTTACACAAATTTTTTATAGTCACGCTCTACTTATCGTTAGAAATGTGTAGAAGGAAATTGACCAAGTAAACTCTATTCTTTATTTTATTGCGACATAGACCACGATGCATAATAGTTTAAAATTTTACACAAAATACATACAATCATGATTAATATCATTATTCCCCCCCTCCTCCTTTTTAACGACATAATGACAAAGGTCAATAAAAAGAGTCCATAATTTACATGCGCGTATGTGGACGGGCACTGTCGGAATGTTCATTTTTGGTAGTAAGTGTACCACATTTCTCGTAATCATCGTCCTGGTCACTTGGGAGAAAGTTGTCAATAAGGCGACTGTCCATGTAGGCTATTGGATTATTCCAGTAATTACACTGGAAGTAATATGGCCAAAACACACTGTTCACAGTTGGAACAACCCGAACAACTACTGTCCAAAAAACATTGACCATGACTCATGTACTACTCTTGTTTTTACATTTAATATTTAAATAAAATATGAATCTTATTTGTCCATCATTTTGTACTACCCCAATTTCAATTCCACCTTATTCTCCTCCCAGAGTTCAAGTGCATTCATGTTTTTTGAAAGTCAGATCAAATTGTAATTCCAAACCAAATAATGATAAGGTAAACAGTTAAAATTCAAATGATTTTGTACAATTTAGTTACGCCCGACGCCATGCAGGCCATGTATCCATTACATTGATCAAATTTAGTTTTTCATTTTCTAGACAATTACTGTAATTCCAAATTCATTTGATGTGGCTATATATACTCATGTCATTTGTATTCCAATTCCACAGGAAATTGATTTGAACTTGAGAACTTTAAAATATTTCCTTACAAATTATGATATGATAAATCATTTATCATAAATGATATAGAATGTTGGGGAAACTACGCTCTTTATTCTACTACCCTTGCCTTTATCTGTAAAATAGTGAAATAGTATTTTTGATTCAATATTTATTTCTTTTTTTTCAGTGCTCAAACTCCGATTGAAATTGGAGAATTTTCAAAGATGATTCAAGCTTACCAAGTGCAGCATTTTATAGTGACACAATTCAACCGTTGTTATGCTTTGAATATTCAAGTTTTTAAGGTGGTAACAGTGATTATAGGTAATAATAATTTGATAATATTTATCTTTAACGTTCTCTATTGTTACTGAAAACATTTTGTTGTAATTAATTTTATTTTACACAGCTTGCGCCAGTAATTATATGCTCATCAAGTCCCGTCGTTACCTGGATTTTACTTCTCTCGTCTTTGTGGCCGTCTGTGGTTTGGTCTTTCCTCCTCTTCCAGTTCTTCTTTATGACCAAGCTTTTAGGATTCATGACTATTCCCAAACTTTTCGGTAAGTGCCCTTGACCTATGATCTAATTCTCTAGAAACATTTAATTACATGTACTTAGTTGATTACCTTGAAATTAATTATTGAATTTTTGAAAATTGCAGATCCCGAATGGAGGTAGGACTGCGTGCACTTAGGTATCAATCGAATAGACGATACTTTGTTCGTAAACTAAAATCTCTTCCTCTATTAAATATTAGAGCAGGTGATTTCTATTTTCTAAATAAGACAGAAACATTACTCTATTTGTATCTCATAACTGTTTACACTACCAAATTGTTAGTAGCTCTTTAGGAGTGAAATATTCGATAGACTCTTAACTCTGATCTTGAATTATCTGCGTAGAAAACAGATCAAGTTTTTTTTACTTTGTATTCTACAAACTATCCCAAGAAAATTCCATGAAAATTACCATATCTTCATGTGATCTATGTACCTGTATCTGGTAATTGTGTTGTCTTTTTATATATACATTGTTAATTATTATAATACAATTTAAAATTGTACAAGTATGGACCTGAGAATATACTCTGAATGATTATTAAATCATAGACGATAAAAAATCAGAAAAATCAAAATTATGATATTTGTCTTTCAATGCATTTATTATATTGCCTCATTACATGTTTTACTCTTGCTAATTGAATTAGCATACAATTACTCATTTATTCCTAAACATTTGACACTGAACTCAAAATTTTAGAAAGTTTGCTTTCTTCTGTTTGACCATGACTTGGCTTGGCTTTCCTTTGCTTTCTCCCATATATTGCAATTTGGAGTAGTTAATAAATAATATGTACATCATATTGAAGCAGTTTAACCTTTTAAAACTGAATCTCACAAACGTTGGGTAATCTCAACATGACAATAAAATTAATTGATTTCAACACGTGACCAATCATTGAACTCTGAAATATGACACTGACCTTTTTATTTACCAAGTTAGTTTGTTGCCTATCTCCTCTGTCTTATATGTTAGCATAAATCATGAATTGGCAGCATAGCCGCCATCATTTTGATTGCATTGCATATTTATAATTACATTTATAAATGCCACATATTAAAAATTTCTAAATGTGAAATGGTAGAAGATTGTCTCTATAGAAAATAGTTGTAAAAAATATTTTAACATTGCCCATAAATATTCACCCAAGCTGCAAGGACAATTGCCCAGAAGACGTCCCAAGTCCCAACAAAAATGTATGACCATAAAATGACAAAGAATGTCTTATTTATATAAACTTTTGTTCTTCAGAGTCTAATGACAACATAAATAAGATACAGGACAGTATTATGATAAATGAGGGTTTACGTATTAATTTTAACTACACCAAAGTCTCATGATTAAAGTAGAAGATAGTACAAGTCTTTAAAAAATTTATTATTTGTACATTTAAATTGTCCTACTGTGTGGGTGAGAGAAGCAGGGGAGAGATGAATTCAGCGGAATTTCGCCGGTGTGGCTATGAAATGATAGACTATGTAGCCGACTACATGGATAATATTGGCTCAAGAGACCCCACTTCAAAATGTGAACCTGGCTACATGAGAAAATTGATACCAAATAAAGCACCTGAGAGTCCCGAGACATGGGATTCCATCATGAAAGATATTGAACCAGTCATCATGAGCGGAGTACAAACTCAATAAGTTGTCCTTTATAATTCTAAGGACTTACACAAAAAACATTGGAATTTGATTTCTGATTTACAGATGACCCATTGGCAACACCCACACTTTCATGCTTATTTTCCTTCAGCAAACTCATGGCCGTCAATACTTGGTGATGTCCTCTCGAATAGTTTTGCTTCTGCAGTGTCATCATGGGTGTTTATAAGAATTCAAATTATAATAAATATAATCTAGAATAGTTTACTAAATTCAAAAATTTTGTTTAGGAATCTTGCCCTGCTGCAACCGAATTAGAGATGATTGTATTAGACTGGTTAGCTAAATTGTTGGATCTTCCATCATTCTTTTACTCAAAATTCTCAAAGGTATTGTGTTCAATATCTTATATCATGATAATAAATGGACAGCACAAAAGAATCTTAATAATAATTTTGTTTCAAAATAAGTAGAATGACTCCAAAGGTGGTGGATGTATTCAGGTAAATAATATTAATTCGTTGTTATTTTAATCTGAAAATTGTGAATAACTTAAATGTCAAATCAATCAGTTTTTTGTATGAATAAATTTTTAGTCGTCATCCTCTGAGTGTATTTTCATATCCTTACTGGCAGCAAGGGAATCAATGATTCATCAACTGTATAAAAAGTTTCCCAACAAATCTAAAACAGAAATAAAATCCCTACTCGTTGCCTATGGCTCCACAGAGTCTGATAGTAAATTTGACAAAGCTTGTATGATGGCTCATGTGAACTTTAGACTATTACAACCCCGTCAACGGGGCATTATAAATGGTGAAATTTTAAAAGAGGTACATTTAAGTATATTTGTTTTAAATTTTAACTTTATTCGCTATTTATCAAATATTTTAATTTTTTCTTTGTTGTCACAATAATGAACTCTCAAATATGCAGGCTGTAGAGCAGGATATCAAGAAGGGACTTGTCCCATTTTTTTACAATGCCGTCTTGGGCTCAACGTCAACGGGTACCAATTTCATTTTTTGACGAAAGATAAATATTCAAAAAATCCTCTACAACTGAATTTCATTTGAGACAGGTGTCTTTGATGAACTGGTGACCCTGGGTCCAGTCACTGATGAACATGACATGTGGCTCCATGTTGATGCCACTTTTGCTGGAAGTGGTTTTTGTTGTCCTGAACTCTCATATCTCACTGAGGGACTAGAGGTTAACATAATAAAAGTATTTTAGAAAAAAATGTGACCAGGCCATTAAATTGTATTTATTTTCAGTATTTATCGTCCTTTAATACAGACGCAAATAATTGGTTGGCGACTTGTTTTGACTGTTCCCTGCACTGGTAAACTAATTCTGCAAATTAAATAGTTCATTTTCAGATTCACTAAAATCTTGAATGATTTTTTTAGGTTTAAAGATGTGCATATAGTAGAAAATTATTTGGGTGGACATGGAAAAATCTTTGATGATAGACCAACGATTGATTTACGGGTAATTCGATACAAGTGGGTCAGAAAGAGGACATTAATTATCATACTTTCGAATTCTATAGTACTGGGGCGTTCCCACAACTCGGAGATTTCGGGCATTAAAGCTGTGGTCCACTATTCGAACATATGGAGCAGAAGGTCTTCGAAATATCATAAGGAATCACATTCGAATGACAAAGTCATTTGAGGCGTGTGTCAGGAGAGACAATCGGTTCCAAGTAGTCGGAGATACACGGGTAAATAGGATGAAATGATTGTAAATTACCATAATTTGTAATTATTACTCTGTATATTATACAGGTTGGTGTATGCTGTTTCCATTTAAAAGGAGGAGACAATGAACTTGTGAACAACTTGAACGCGACATTAGTAGAGGCACTAAATTCTTCCCATAGAATTTATATAGTCCCTTCCTTTTATCAAGGAAAATATTTGATTCGTTTTTCAGTCTGTTCTGAATTCACTACAGAAGCTGATGTTGGTTAGTTATATCAATTTCATACAAAAAGTTATTTACATTATACAATCTTGATTAAATATTTGTTGTCAAAAAAAGATTATGCATGGTCATTAATTTCGGACTATGCGGAAGTAATTCTTCGAATTAAGGTAAAATTAACTTAAACTCCTGAAGTGAAGGTACTTATTTCTAACCTCGAATTATTTAATTAAGGAATTGGAGAAGAATGGAAGTGACAAATTCAAGAAAATACTGAACATTACACACAGTTGGAAAATAATGTGTCCACGACCAATGAATAGACAAGTGATCAATCAAATTAAGGACTATCGTCACAACAAATCAAAAGGGGTCAAAGATTTTATGGCAGAGCCAATTTTTCAAGTTTTGTGTTCGTCAGAAGGTCTGAAACTTCTTGGTCAAGTCACATTTGACCTGCCGAGTGAACGACTTGACGATGGAATTTTGGAAATAATTGAAAAAGAAGGTACTGAACCAAAGAAAGTGATTATTGACTCAAAGGGAAAGAAACTAAAAATACCTACTGCATGTTTTCATTTTAAAAATGTGGCTGAAGTAAATAAATAATTAATTAAAAAAAATGAATTAGTCAAGCCTTTGACTGGTGTTCATTATATTTATGTAAATACACAAGTCATTTATCCATAAAAGGGCAATTTAATTAAAATGAACAAAGTATTTCAAAGAAAAATCGTAGAATCCTACATTGCCCTTCATAGAAGCATTGAAACCAAATGATGACCGGTTCAGTTTAAAGACAGGAAATATCTAATCATCTCCAATTTTTTTGGTGCACGAGTAAATACTACGATTAATTTAATCAGCATTTGTGATCAATCATGCAGTCTAAAACTTTAAATTGGCAAGGTAAGGAATATACTTTTCATAATAAATTTAATCTAGTGACAAACCGAGTGTCATAATTATGGTTCTTACGTCAATAATTTGTAAACAAGTATAAAGAAAGTTAAAAATTCTTGGGTTTTTGTTTTGTTTTATAGAAGCCAGAGATCAATTGAGAAAGTGGCGTGACCAAAATGAGAGAAAAAGTGAAGAAGTTGTTGATTTATGGATGACTGTATTGGGAACAAAAGCATCGAAATTAGGAGATGAAAGTAAGAGACCCTTGAAAATTTTAATATTTTATCTTGTGCTGACTATCGTTATTTTGTTTATTTAGAGTGGATGGTCTTAGAACAAGTAGCAAAAAGTGCATTAGATCAGCATAATTATGGAATTGCGGAAGATGCGATATTGGCTTTAAAAGGTTGGTCAACACATTAATATTTAAAATAAAAACATACATGATTTTAACTTACCAATTTTTTTAAATAAACTAACAGATAGATTTCCAGAAAGCGACCGTGTTAGGTAATTACATAATCAAAAAAAGTAGTTGGAAATTTTGTATGAAACCGTGTATTGGAAGAATAAGTTTTTCAAAATAATAGCTTGTATTAATGTACTCGTGTTTTTTTATAAAGATTTTTACAGGTACTACGACTACAAGCACTTCAACGGTATGACGAAGCATTGAAAGGACTTGAAAGTATGATCCAAAGAGATAGTACTAATTCGGTAGCGTACAAGCAAAAAATTGCTGTCCTCAAATGTCAGGGAAAAAATACCGAGGCTATTAAAGAACTCACAGAATATTTAAACATGTAAGATTTATTAATTACGAAATTAGTCAGATTTGTTAGGAAGTGATAACTTTAAGTACATTGACACCATTCAGAATGTTATTTGAGTGTATGATTAATTTTAATCTGTATGCTAGGTTCATGAGTGACCAAGAAGCGTGGTCAGAGTTGTGTGATTTATATTTGGCTGAAGCTGATTATTCAAGAGCAGCATTCTGTGCAGGTAAAGAGTCACAATTATTTGGTTCAAGATATTAAAGTACATGTACTAATTTTTTGACATTTGTGTCTGAATTGCAGAGGAAATGATTTTACACAATCCACATAATTTCTTTGTCCATCAGCGATTAGCAGAAATTCGGTATACAATGGGAGGAATTGAAAATACCAAGTTTGCTTCATCACATTATTCTCAGGCTTTGAAGCTGAATCCAGGTAAATTTCTTTTATTTTTTGAACAATTTTCTATTTAGGGGGTTGATTTAGCCCGTATCAGTAAAATTAACCATACCATTATTTTAATGCAGAAAGTATGAGAGCCTACTTTGGACTGTTTCTGGTGAGAAATTATGATTAGCACATGATCATGTTAACATTTTCTCATAGAATCTAATAAAACAATTTATTTTGACATTTTAAGAGCGCCTCCAATCTTGCAACTAATCCACGGGTGCCTGCAACCGACAAGAAAGAGTATTCCAAAGTTGCTTCCTGGGCTGCAAAAGAAATTTCATTGAGGTATGATTTGTCAAAACAATGGCTAAGGCCGCTAAGGGTAGTTACCCTGAATTTCTTTTAAAAGAAATTATGATGTATCTTACTATTTTAACTATTCCATGTGATTATAGATATGGTGAAACAACTTTACCCAAGTCTGGTCCTACTGATATACTGGAAGGACTTTTTGGTACGTTACAACTTCAATGAAACTGAACATCTTTAAACCTTGATGTCTATTCAGACTAAAAAATTATCTTTAATATATCTTATTATAAGAATTAAATTATTACATTGTACGAAAAAATTGTAGTTATTGATGCTACATGAGTTTGCATCACATGATCGTTTCTATATTTGTAATTTGCCATCAAGTAATTAATTAATGATTTACAAATAAGACGTAAAATATTAAAGTATGTACTACACATGTAGTGTTTACAGTACAAGGTTATTCAGCAAAAAATAATGGGAAGAAGTAAAGAAAAATAATAGACAACACACTGGTATAATATTATGTATCTGATCTTTTCATAATTTTTGCTGAACAATCTTTTCCCTCCTCTAGTTCAGTTCATCATACCAAATTAAGTTGTTTTAAATAAAAAAAGTGCAAAAATGTAAGCATTTGTAATCTTTACTAAAAGTACCGAGTCCATAATAATCGACGATTTATTATTATTGAATAAAAAGATTCCGGTAAAGTTTTATAATGAGTTTGCTGAATTATGTCGTTTATTCATGATATATTTATTGCATTGAACAGATGTATAAATGGCTACATGACACAGGCTGTCTAGTATAGTATCTTTAGACTTTGAGGTCGGAGAAATAAGGGAGACAAAATGATGAATTTTTACTAATGAGATATGGAACAGGATGATTAACATTTATCATTTAATGCAATTAATTTAATAGTTTGGAAATTACACTTTAGTACGATACAATCTTATTAACAAATATAATATATGTAATAATAGAAAACATTAAATTAATATATTATATCATGATATTATTCCCGGGACGTTGATGTACCAGGTGTAGTTCCATTGACTCCGGTCGTCGTTCCAGTCTCTGTTCCTCTTGAACTGTCAAGAAAAATGAAATTATGCTCAGTACAGACACTAGATAAATACTTAAATCATTTAAGTTAAACGTATTGTTATATAAGGAAGTCATGAAGAGAATAAAAATTACTTGACAGATGCCATGACGGTGGCATATTGTTGCATCTGCACAACAGCAGAATCCAACAGAATCTGTACATTGCGCAAACATTGTAGTCGAGCTTCAATATGTTCCCTCATGTCACCTTCCATTCTTCTCAATTCCTCTTCACTAAGTCCTGTTGTATTCAATAGTGGTGGGGGTGGAGGAACTACAGTAAAAAAATGTAAAAATCAT
Source organism: Arrhopalites spinosus (assembly GCA_034700945.1). Taxonomy (NCBI): domain Eukaryota; kingdom Metazoa; phylum Arthropoda; class Collembola; order Symphypleona; family Arrhopalitidae; genus Arrhopalites; species Arrhopalites spinosus. The sequence continues at coordinate 29,243 of JAQIVZ010000626.1, read as the reverse complement.
CTCATTGATAAAACAGAAACAAAATAATTCAGCGGCTTCCATGTTACTACATTATAAATGACAATGAAATAAAAATAACATCAATTTACTCAGTGGTATATGAGGCATGGGCGGAATCATAAAGGGAGGGATTTGAGAAAATCCATCTGGTTGGGCATTTCCTGTTCGAGGACCACCAAAATACCCGAAAGATGGGAATTGACCAAATGGTGTAGCATTAGGTCCTTGATTAGTTCCCCCAGCAGACGCAGCATTAGGTGTCGAAGAAGAAGCACTTGAATTTTGTTGACTTCCTTCAGTTGTTGTTGTTCCTATAAAAATTTAATTTATAATTGTCTTAAATGCTACTACAAATAAATGAGCTATTTTTTAAATCAAATGAATAGTCACCAGCAGCATCATTTGAAGGAGTTGTAGTTGGAGGAGGAGCAGGAGGAGCGCCTTCATTAAAGGAAAAACATTTGATGAATTAATAATTAATTTAAAAAGAAAAACTTTGTCAAGCATATCTTGATTTAGTTACCTTGATTTTGATTTAATTGTTGAGCCCATTGTGGTGGTACACCGGCCCACATGGGAATTCCATAGGGAGGTACGCCTGCGGCTTGACCTTGTGGAACTCGAAACTGACCATAAATTTGGAATTGATTAAATGGAGGGAAATTATTTCTGTGTGGTGGTGGTTGAGCTGCTGTGGCAGCCGGTGTAGGGACACGGAGTACATTTAATCGACAAGTCGGACAAGTCTGTTGACGTTGAAACCATGATCTCAAACAAGAAACATGGAAAATGTGATTGCACGGTAATTTCTTTGCCCCTAAAAATTCACAAAGATTACTTAGAATTAGAACTTATTCTTTTTTCTGTGACCACGAAGAAATAAATTCGATTTTATTACCTCCAGTCATCTCTTCACGACAAATGATGCAAACATTATCAGTGGCCGCCAACTCCTCTGCTGTGACATCAGGATACAAATTGTTCATATTATTGATTGCTCTTCGTGACATCAGTACATCATTGAGGGCTTTCTTGAAGGACCTAATCGAGTAATTGACAAATTATTGTTTTATGATAATACTCATAAATATCAAAACATGACAATGTATGTCCACTGGAAATGTGAAGAGTTTTTTTAGGAAACTAAAGATTGGACAGTGTTTCCCGTTCCTGAAAACTCTAAACCTTTTCTTTTGACACACGGCATGCACATTTCTATACTTGTAATTAATTACCTCAAAGCCAAGTACGTCGGTCTGAGCGCAAAGAGTGGCAGTGTGTATATACGTATCATAATTATGACGAAAAGGACATAAAGTACAACTTTGAATAATCCTACAAAAGAGCAACAAAGATTTTCAGTAAAGGATATGGATGGTGTTTAATCTTTAAAATACAAAAATTTTTACTTACCAATGATAACTTCAGTATGCAATACAAAAACGGCCTTATTTTCCCACGGAGTTTCATTCTGCATGTCGACTAGATGAAATATATATTTGGCCAATGTATTGAGGACAATTGTCGTCAATATTGCATACTCAAACCCAAATACTAGCTGTACTGACGCTCCTTTTGTAATTGTTGACTGGTAGGCAGAATTAACAAAGTATAGATCCAATATCATCAAAACGGCGAGTAAACCTAAATCATTCATAAAGAACACCATTAATATTACATTATATTGAACACTTTTGTTTAAAACGGAAAACATGATCAACTATATGCTTTACATAGTCAAATTAAACAAAGTCAAAACTTACTGAGAACTCGAATGTGGAATAAAAGAGTAATCACCGGACTTCTTTCCATCTAGTAAAAATTAATCAGTCCACAAAATATTAAATAACAATGAAAAGTAATTCTGTAGTAGTAGTATGATTGTTCAGAAAAACTAGGAAAGATCAACCAATTAATTTAATTATATTACAAACCACAATAAAAAACAATGACTTACATAGTCAACTCTTTCTTCTGCAAGCCAGTGGAAGGATTTTAGGAAAAGGAGTAGAGTAAAGAGGGCCAAAAACTGAAAAAAAATAAGACACATTTCGTCATCGTAAAAGTACATTAGTGTTCAAGTACATAGTGAAGTTTATGTACACAACTAATGTACATCCATTCAATCATTTTTAAAGAAATAAAACAGTCAACAATTCAAGAAGTTAAATGGTTCGTAAATTATTGATGAAAGCTTTTAGTCCACACTTGAAAGAAAATAATAATTTTCTACTCACCTTAGGACTAAAATCATCACGGAACACAGTAAAAGCTAAACACGTCTCAGTGACCGCATACCACGATCTTTCCACCAAATGCTAAAAAAATGTTTCGATTTCACAAAAAAATTAATGTTACGTCATAAATACTTTAAATATGCAGTCTCAAATGTAAAATGACAACCATGTTAAATAATAAAAATAATTACCTCAAATTCAGCCGCACTGCATACCGGTGATATGAAAGTTAAAGAAAATTCATATTAATTAGAACATTACGGTTATGTTATAATTTTTGATACTTAAAAATACATGCCTATTTAATTCTGACTGCATTGATTTATACAAAATGAAAATTGCAATTTGCAATAGTAAGGTTACTTTTTAAATGACAACCATCAAAATTGACAGACTGTCAATGACAGCATAAAGTCGTATGAGTAACGAGTTACCTACAATAAGTACTAAATAATAATAAAAATACTCACCGTAGTTGACCAAAAAATAATTTTCTAAATAATTTCCCCATCATTACTAGAGAAAAAAAGAAAGATCATTAATAAACATATCAGTATGTACTTAGCTTACATATTATATTTTACTTAATTTATGTCACACTTACTGACAAATAGTAAAGCTTGGGCATAGATCACCTACAAAGAAAAATAACAAAAGAAAATAGTACAGGTTGTCCAAATTAAATTATCCTTTACATTGTGACATAATAAAAATATTTTTGACTTACAGCCATACTAGGTTTTGACTTTGTTATGTAAACTACAGTGGGATAGAATTGTTTTTTCATGTAGAATGAATTTCCGACGACGATGGACGTCAGAAGAAGACTTCCGGCAATCCACAAGCTCCAACGAGCCCACCACATGATTCGTTTTGAATTAAAAAAATTGTACGGAAAGGTCAACTCCAATACTGTCGTCTATTTTAACCAAATTACTTTAAAACGTCTTTCATTTCGACACTTTCAAAAATGTACAAGAGATAAAGTCAGTATTTGAATACATAGAGAAGCGGATTTTGTCCCAATGTCTTGTCAGCCTTAATCCTGTAGTCCAGGTCACAACTTTGACACCCAACTCTGTAATTTTAATCTTTTACATTGAATTATTTCCAAAAATCACAAAAATCCCAAAAGTACACGTAAGTCTCATATTTCGTACTGTTATGCACTTGTATCAGGGGGGGGGGGGTTAAAATGACCACAGACAAATTATAGGACCATCGAGTAAAGCACGAACCGGTAACTTTGACGTGTGTCAAAAAAAAAAATCTTCAAAAATTCATGGGTGGATTTTGTACGTGTCAAGAACAAAAATAAATAATAACTGTCAAGGACCAGGATAGTCATACAATTTTACGGTATTAAAAATTTTGTGTGTATCACATTGTGAATTCAGTTTAATTGTCATGTTGTGTACTTTTTGTGTCTTTGTAGTAATAAAATAATTATGATTGTATTGCAGAAATGACAACAGAGTACCGACGGGAAATGGAACTTAGTTCCTTTTGCCCAGAAGAATTTGTTGAACGACTGGCATGGAGAACAGTCACTAGTGGAGATGATTTTGACCCCGAAAAATTACATCAAAGCTTTTCAGAAGCTATTTCTGATCTTCAGTCTATTCTTGAAATGCAAAGACTCAAATGTACACAAGTGGAAAATTCATTTCTGAAAGAGGAACAACATCTAAGGAGCCGCCTCCTAATGCTATTGAACCGTAATCAAAGTGCAACTGAAAATTTGGGTGCTTTGGAGAAGAAAGTATGTAAAGCTTCTTTATATCAATTTATTTTCTTGGATGGTATTGAGATTGAGATGTATAACTTATTTTTATTTCTCCTGCACTTATAGGTAAATTCTGTAGCTACAAAAGTAGTTCATTTGGGTGATCAGGTGAGTATACATCTTCAATTTTGTTTGTACAATTAGTCACTAATTATTAGTAAGTAAATAAAAAGTAAAAAATTCGCTAACTTATATTAAGATTGAATACTTGAATGGGATGAAGGATTTTTTCTTGAAGATTTAAATACACAGTTCACATTCATTTCTGTGTCATTTTAATATTTTTGTTTTGATTATACGTTCCAGTTAGAGTCAGTCAATTTACCTCGTGAAAGGGCAGACGAAGCTGCGAAGCTCATGAAACATTTAGCAGACTTTCTTCAACCTGGTACTATTCTATTGTCGGATTTATTTCGGGATAAAGACAACTTGTATGAAGCTGCAGAAATCATACAAAAATTACAAATGATTGCCCAAGATCTTTCTAGTGGTGGTTCAAGTGCAAAGTATAAAGTTACAATATCTCTTCTTCTCATCTATTCTTTGATGCATAAATATTGATTTTAATCGTGACAAGTATATTAATTACATGTATGTTTGTATTCTCTGTAGGTTTGACACGGCCGTCAAGAAAATTCATCAAAAATACGACGAAATTGAGCGTTCATTAATTGAAGAATTCGTCTCAGCCCAACGAGTTGATGATCAAGATAAAATGAAACAACTTGCACATATTCTGTATAATTTTAAAGGCTACTCACAATGTATCAATGCTTTCATAGAGCAGAGTCAGTTGGTAAGTTTTATAATCTACTTGAATTGGTACATTTTTCATAATAGAATTCATTGTAAAGTCTCTCTAAATGGTCGTTGTTGATCGGTAAAATATAATTGAACAACAAATACTCTGCTCAATAATTAATTTAAAAACTAGATTTTTTTTTATTTTTGTAGGGTGGATTTAAAGCTAAAGATGTTTTTGATGATGTGCTTCCATTATGTGAATCAAATAAGCCAACTATTGAGGCAGTATTTCCAAATCCAAATCAAGTGATGGGAAAATTTGTCCTTCATATTTTTCATGGTAGAATTCAGGAAGTTGTAGCATCTCAACTTTATGAGAAGAATGACAAGACAAATCAAGATCGTTTTTTACGAAATCTTTCTTCCTTGTACTCGCGAACACAAAAAGTAGTCAAAGAATTGGAAAATTTTGACTTGGGAACTGACTCGTCTTTCCTAGAGAAAATTACACAACAGATATATCGAAAGCATTTAGAAAATTATATCAGTATTGAAATTCCATGTCTTCACAAAAAGAATAATAGAATTTTATCATCGTACTATGATTCATTAGGACATCAAAAAAGAATACTACAGTCAGGGTAAGAATTACTTGCCGTACAGTTCTAATTGACTTTGTCAATATCTATGATTATTAATAATAAATCTGGATGGTTTTGATTCTCTTTTGATCTTTAACTCTTTTTATATGATTTACACAATAGATTTCAAGACATTCGAAGGGATATTCAAGCAGTCATTGGAACGAGAGCTAATATTAATATTGCACATATTGAAAGTTTTGGTGGTCAAACATTTTTATCAGAAGAAGTAGCAATTAATTTACTTCAAGAAAGTCGTATGGCTTATTCAAGATGTAAACTACTATCAAAATCACCAGACGTGGCCGTAAATGCTTCCAAAATCTTTGAGTTACTCACTAATAGTTTACTAAAAGAGCATGTAGACTATGCTCTGGAATTGGGATTACAAGGTAAGTCGATTCTTTAATCAAGGTGAAAGTAAAAGTACTTTAATACTTTAGTTACTAAAATTTAATACTTACACAACGTGTACAGTGTTGAATATATACATCAATATTTTCCTCATCGCAAATCACCTTTATGCAATACGACAAATAATGAATAAATTTTTCTTTTTTTTCTTTTACAAGCTATTCCGTTACCAGAACAGAAGGCTCAACCAGAAATATATTTTTTTGATCTAGTCAAAAGTTGCAATGCTATTGTGCATTTGTATGAAAAGGAATTTCTCGACTCGCTTTTACCACTTGTTACGTAAGTTTAAATATAAAAATATTTTGTCACTGTTTGAAAGTTCTTTTTTTTTCGTTGACTAGAAGTAGCTACACAAAAAATGAATTGGATTTGGTTGTATCATTTTCATTTATTCATTAATCTAGCTACTAGTCTTATATAATTATCTGTGTGTGTATTATTTTCAGTGCAACACCATCTCTCTCGGAATGTCTTGAAAAGAAAAAGGCAGAATTACAACAGATTGAGATTATATTGGATAACGGAATTGATCGTTCCCTTGAAACTATTGTGGGTTGGGTTCGTGTTATCCTTCAAGCAGAACATAATAAGAAGGAATTTTTTCGTTCTGAATCATTTGGTGATACTGAAAAGCCTGACATGGTGTCTCCAGTAAGTCTGTTTTAGAAAATTAAAATATTTGTATTTTTTAACATTCCTACACATGTGAATTTGTTTATAAATTACAATTTATGTACCCAAGTATTTATGAGGCGTTGAGTGATTTTTTAATTATTATTGTGAATATAGGCTTGCGTAAAGGTCGTGCGATTCATTGATTCACAAGTGGAGAAGATGAAAGACTCTATGGATGGGAAGAATATTGAGGCTGTTTTAACGGAACTTGGGACGCGACTTCATCGTATTATTTATGAACATCTTTTAATCTTCCAGTATAGTTCTGTCGGTAAGAGACATTTACAAGGAATTTTTTAAGTATTTACAACATATAAAAACAGAATAAATTGAAATAATTAACTAATTGATAAGTTTATTTTGATGTGGACAATATATGTTTTTTGTGCTTAATTTAGGGGCCTTTAGTGTTATCTGTGATGTTGGTGAATACCGCAAATGTATTAAAGAATTCAAGGTAATAAAAAATCTCAAGCTAATAATAATAAATTCAAAATAACTCTGATCTCATATACATACATAACAACGTACACAACATGCTATTGCATAAAAAAAGAATAATAAACTTTTTTTTTCTCTTTTGATTCAAGATTCCTCTGTTAAATACCATTTTTGATACTCTCCATGCACTTTGTAATCTACTTTTGGTCCTTCCAAAAGATTTGAATCAGTATTTTAATCGAGAAGAGTTGGTAAGACTAAAACATTTATACTATAAAGATGAAAATTTCATTTTGTAGGTAGATTATAGATGTATGCTTCTTCAGTACAAGAAAGAGATTTTGTTTTGCATAATGTATAATTTAGTTTTTTTACTTACAAATTTTCTTAGTATTGGTACAGTACAATGCTGCAGATAATGTTTCGTATATATTTAAATGTTAAATTAAATATATCAACTTTTCTCTCTTTTCTTTTCCACGTACATTATCTGTACTGCCTCTTATCGGCTGGGCTTTCTTTACTTACACACAATTTCTTTTCCCTGAAACTTTTTATTATAAACAACATATAAAAATTGTTCTTAAATGAGTGCATTATGTATATTTTTTTGATATGAATGTCTCTACAGTATAAGTATATATTTATATTGTGGTGCATAATGTTTGTACTATTATGTTTACAGACTTGCCTTGATCCTGCCATTCGTCTAAATTTTGTTCAACTACGTACTGACTTCAAGACAGCTAGACTACATCTCAACCAAAATCACCTCCGGCCTTAGTTTTTTATAAATATGAAAGATGAGAGAAAAGATGTACCGGAATGATGTCTTTTTTACTCGTCCATTAAAGGACAAACGGCGTAGTGTACTTAAATATTTCTAATTAAAAAGAGTGACTGTGTTTTTTATGCATGATCTGAATCTCTTTGACAAGATGAAACTATTGTTGATTGTAGTGCCGTAGTACAATTAAAGTGTCAACAATATCTTGGAAATTTGGTGAACTGAGTACATGTATGAAATTTGTATGAACAAGTTAATATTTTGGCAATAATAATACATATTATTACGATAAATATAAATAAAATATACAAAAAGATTTTTTTTGGAAGTTAATAAAATCAAACGAGTACATATACAACTTACAACAGTCGTTATCTAGTTTTTATAATGCGAGGAACATTTTTTTTAATAACGTTTTTTCAATGACAAGAACAGCCGAACCTTTACAAAAAAACAGACTACACTTGTAATTAATTAATAATCCATAATATAATCATATGTATATTGTTTTTCATTTTTTTTGATGCTGCATTGTAAATGCAGCATTAAGTAACAACACAGAATTTCCATACTCCTGCCATCAATCAGACTGACTGAGCAAATAATATATATAGCACGTATATATATAATATGACGGGTACAGATTTTATATATATAACTAAATTACATACTCTGTTATGTTAGATACCACTATATAATAGTAATAATATAAGTAGTAGTTGTCTATAGCTGGAAATTCATCGGGTCGGTTTCTTCTCTGGTTACCCCCCTCATTCTTAAAAACCTACCGGGTTTTTAACCGAAACTTTTTTTTTCATTTTGTTAAATATTATTATCCAAAATTTAATGGTGTGTAGTGTACGCAAATCTTTGGGTACATGGGTATGAATGTCGTCATTACTACTACTACACGTTGACTTTTATAGTATTATCTATTAAAGTACGACAATGAGATGTATCTGTGGAATTTAGATTTTTAAACTAACTGTAATATTTTTATAAGAATAATAATATGTCAAAAAAAACAAAACATAAGAGACCAAAAATTAGAAGGAAAGAGAATAACAGTTAGAAAAAGGGACAAAACAAAGTGAAACAAAAAAGAGTTGTTCACAGTTTAATCTTAATTACATAAATGCAGAGATCGTTAACGCATTCGATACGAATTAGACTCGTGAACACTACTCAGTTCACCATCAAAATGAAAATCAACATGGAAATCCAGATCTCTATTATTCCTGGAATTCAACAAAAAAGACAATGATTAGAGGATATATAGGTGAATGTAATTGTGGGATTAAAGTGACAACTATGTTTTAGTGAGAAAAAAAAGTTTTATCCCAATGACTGACCTGGGATTCTGTTTCAGAGAAAATTTTCCTGTTATTTCTTCACCCTGCAAAAAATGATTATCAGAATTTAGTACAACATTCTCTATTTAATTACTTTGTAATACACATGAATTGTATAACATGAAAAGTATTCAAGAAAAATAATTAATACACACCTTCTTAACGGTGGCATACTCGTTGAGATAGAAGACTGTCTGTTTCCAATGAGTATATGGAGCCTCTGGAGCAGTCGAGAACCATGTTTTCTTGTGACATTTGGAAAACTCAACAGTAAAAAAGGTGACAACGGCGTGGACGTAATCATCATGTCGAGCGATCACACGGAATGGAACATCAAATGAAAGATCTAAAAATGAAACAAAATAAATCAGTGAAGTGGTTATGTTTATGTGTATTGTAATATGTAATATTCAAACTTACCTTCCTTCCGTAATGTATTCAAATCCAATTCTAATAGCTGGGCATGATTTGTTACAACCTGTGTGAGAGAAAATAAAACAAAAGAAATAAATATGACTATGTTCACTTGATAGAATGTATATAACATATGAATAAGTACACATGTGTACACCCTACCATTTTTTGATCGACAACATCCACCAAAGGTTCACGAATCGCAACTTGACGAAGACAACTCATATCAAAACCGTAAACATCATCCCACCAATGAATTTTATCGTCTTTGTACTGTCCTGCAATAATTTAAAAAAATAAAGATATGAATATCACATTCAAAATAACCCGATCAATTTTATTATTATTATTTTAAAGCAACTCTTACGATCTTCGATAGCTGTAATATACAATGAACACTTGTCCGGGAATAACATGCCATCCTCCTTCAGCCACTTGTCCCTAGCATACAGTACTGTCTCTAACATGGACTCGTAGAACAGACAGTATCCCATCCATTCAGAAATTATTATATCCACCTTTTGAATGCCGTCTGGAAGTTCAATCTCTTCAACTTTTCCTATTTAGAAATTAAACAAAAAAAGGCTGTTTAGAAAAAGTTGGTTCTTTCCCAGAAAAGAGATAAAGTTTTGCAAACCATGCTGCACGTATTCGTAGTACCTTTAACAATAGACACGATCGAGTCCAAATGATTATTTTTTATGATCGTCTCAGCATGTTGAGCAATGTTAGAGCACTCGATTCCGATCACTCGAGCAGCACCCTACAATAGAATACACAGTATTACTTATTGCTGGACCGGGAGAAAATAAATTAATGTCTCTTTAATTCTTTTTGTAATTTATACCGCTTTAGCTGCGAACATTGACAAGATTCCTGTCCCGCATCCGACATCAAGTACAATCTTTCCCTACAACAAAAAATGAGAGGAAGATTAATAATGGTTTTCATTAAGCTTTGTACTCATGATACATGTCCGGCCTCGTGCTGTATGCAAATTTCATGGTGAGTCAACTTACTCTGAAAAGATGCTTGTTGTAGTACATGGAGTTACGATAAGTCATGGTTCTGACTTCATCCTTCAACATCTCCTCGTGGATACCGAAATGAGCGTAAGAGTCAAAATAATAGTCCTTGGAGGTCATCTCGTCTACGGCCAAATCTTCTTTCTTGACCTCACTTCCGTCCCCGTTGACAACCCCGGCGGCCGCCAACTTGTCTTCATGGTCAACTTCCATTTCAATTTCCTGGATACAAATACAGATGAAAAAGAGTTTCTCAAAATGCCAGAACTGGTCAAACAGGGAGAACCAAAATGACAAAGAAATTAAGAGTGTGTGTCTCGCTTCCAAAATCGGCTTTTGTAGTTGCTAACGAGCACGACTTGATTTGAATTTAGTCTTTTTGTCTCCTCAAGTGATTCTCCTACAATCCGAGAGAGAGCGTGAGCTTGGCCTTTTTTTTGCGTCGATTTGAAAAGGCGAGGGGATTTCAGATTGCAAGCATGGTTGCGGATTTACAGGCCTCAACAACGAGTTCACTTCGTTAATTAATTTCGTGTTTAATTTCGATTAAAGTCCACTTGATTTTTGACTGAGATTCTCTTTATTTTGTTGTCTGATTTGTGTGGTCGACTTGACTTTTGAAAAATGCAAGTCTCTAGATTCTCACCAAATGGGGAATTTTTGGCGGTGATGGGCACTGATGGACATTTAAGAGTATGGGAGACGGCGACGAATAAATTAAAGCAAGAATTTATACCATCAGCACATTTATCTGCAACTTGTACTTGTTTAGATTGGGCTCCATTGTATCAAGACACAGGCAATGTATGTTAATTTTTTTTATTTTGTGAAATGGTACTACGCTTAAAATATTTCAAACTTCTTCTAATTCTATTGTACATTAACCTAAATACTAATGAGCGATTTACTTGATGGTTGTTTCAGAAGGGGAAAAGAAAAAAGAAGAAAAGGATTGTTGAGGGAGATGTCATCGCTCTGGGTACAGCTGCAGGTTCTCTTTTCTTCTATAATGTGACTAAAGCTCAAGTTGTGTCTCATCCAAATCTAAAAAAATCAACCTCTGGAAGTGGTATCAATGGTGTCACATGGAGTTCCTTCACATTGTCCGTATATACTTGTGGAGAGGATGGTACAGTTAAAGAATGGGACCCTGAAAATTCAACCACTACAAGGTACTGACATAAAACTGTTGTATGTGTGTTGTGGTATTCAACTATCTAATGTACATTTATGTAATTGACAATTATATTCGTTAAATGAATTTTATTTAGCCAATGGACTGTTGGGAAGGGACGTCTAACTGCTATTCAATCAATCGACACTCACTTACTATTAGCCGGTCAAAGCATACATTTATGGAACCTGGAATCAAAATCAATAATATCAACTTTCACTGGTCATCCTGGACAAATTAACAATCTACACATGGTACCCACCACCGACTATTTTGTCTCTATGAGTCATAGTGATAGAAATCTAAAGATATGGTAATAATAACATCAATGATTAAAATTCTAAATGCTTAACCTACTACTTACCTATACTTATTTTGTACAGTCTCCATACAAATTTCCATTGACTATTATTTATTACAACTTAATTTTGTTCCTTGTGTCACAGGCAATTAACTCAACCCCTTGCTGTTGTCACTCTAGCAATCCCAGAACCACCTTTGAATTGTCATGTGGCAACATCTGACAATGGGACAGCATCCATTGCTGTCACAACTACGAAAGGAGCTCTTCATCTTTTTCAACATAGATTAAATGGACATAGTAAAAAACCACTCGCACCAACATACACAGTGACTGTAGTCGACTCTACAACAGAAGATTCAAAAATTATTCCAATTCTATCAGGCTTTCTAACAGGTCAATTAAATGTGTCTGTGTTGGCAGCTTATGGTAGCTGGTTGAAATTAAAGTTTGAAAAGGTAGACATTTCATCCCTACAACCTGAAACTATTTTAACTAGAGAATTCTCTCATCAAATAATCAGTAAAAAGTCAAAGAAAAAGAGTGGTCTACTAGAGCCCACATTGTCAGACCATGTGGAAGTGCCAAATGATGTTAAGCATTTACAACCTGGAACTGAGACTATACATAAAACCTCGAAAGGTAAAAAGAGAAAACAAGACAATGGGGAGACAATAAAGGAGGAAGAAGAAAAAGTCGAAGATGGAGAACTTCCCATGGAAGATAGACTAACAAATTTGACTATTGATGCTCCTTCTCGAAGTGATGTACCACAAGGAGAAAATCTTGCACATCTCCTGAGTCAGGTAAACTTACTTTTTAACTTTTATTCTTTTATAATACAATAATATTTAAATGGTAAAAATGGGTACTTGGGTACATACTGCACTACACTTGAATAGAAATCAAACTAATCTAATCCACAATTCTTCCTTTTTTCTCTACAGGGGCTTCATAGTAAGGACAGTAAAATTTTACATTCTGTTTTGTCTCGATGGGATGAGAAAGTTGTGACAAATACAGTGAGAAGTTTACCTGTGCAACTCGTTATACCCTTACTTGAGGAGATCAAAGTTATGCTCACCGGAAAGGCTGTAATGTGAGTTTGTTTTATCAATTAGCCTTATTTGAAAAACTTGTTAATCATGTGACTCGTGTCCCAAGAGTTTATATTTTTCTATTTTACACAATAACAGTACATACCTATAATATCATTCAATAATTCTTTTCTTTCTTGTCTCCTTTAGAAACCATAGTGTACTTAAATGGTTGGGAGCAGTCTTTCAAATTCATTCGTCCTACCTAATGTCCTGTCCATCAAGTGAGGAGCAAATGGGACCAATCATGTCGCTTTTACGAGCTCGAGAAACCCTTTATCCTCAAATGTGCTTATTAAAAGGAAAATTAGAGTTAATCAAGGGTCATGTCGCAGCTAAACAATACAAAGCTGATGTTCCGAATACTGCACTATTAACATATCAAGATGGTAAGTACAATGACAAGATAAAAAATTTCTTATCAAAAAAATGGATTTACTTACGTTACCCAATTTATTACTACAGAAGTATGGTTAGACAAATTTAAAATTTAAATATTTCCTTTTTCCTTAATAGAATCATCAGAAGATGAAGATGCAAATGATGACACACTACTTCCATCAGAATCAGAAGACTTTTTGACATCAGATGACTTAGGGGTGGATGAGAATAGTGACTCAGACTCTGGTGAGTCGAACAAGGGTGATGAAAAGGACATTGAAATTAGTGCTGACTCGGGTAGTGAGGAAGATGATGAAGAAGAAGTAAAACTAAATGGACTTGCAGACGAAAATAGTGACGAGTTCATGGATGAAGACTAAAATGATGAAAAAAAGTGCTCACTTCTTTAACTCTTATTGTTATTCTCTTTATATTCTGTACGACAATGAAGATGAGATACAGGCAATTGTTATGTTATTTTTTTTCTTTTTTTCTTTTAAGAAATCAATCTTGTACTGCATGGTTGACACATGCAATTTTTCACCCTTTTCTCATCAATAAAACTAGAAAAATATTAATTATATTAATTAATATTATTTTATTAGATTATATATCATGGTCGCAGGTTAGTCGAATAAAAAAAGCTAGAGAGAAAAAAGCGAGAATTTTTGATTTTCTTTTTTAATAATAAAAAAATGTGGTAAATTATTTTATATAGAGTCCCAACCTCTTTCTTATATATGGAAGTAAAGTGTGTACATATTGTATGTATTACGGTACATAAATTTGTTCATTAGCTGAGCAAAATTATTATTAAATCAGCTGATGATGCTTTTAATTTGACGGTAATACATCTTTTACAAAATATTTATCCAAGGATGTACTATAAAAACACAGCTTAAGATTTTAATATTTTACTAATATACAATGTCAAAAGTGGGTTGTAACTTACAACAAGGGGCCACTGCCAAATCAACTTGAAGAAATAAAATTCATTACATGAACTATGTTGCGATTTTTCTTTTTTTACCACCACCACCTTTTCCTCCACCAGATTTACGATTTGGATTTTTAGGAATAAATTCTGGTAGAGTTGCAGGTTTATCCACTGGTTTTTTCCATGCCTCAATCTTTGACATTCCTTTGAATGCGGACGATGCCGATGGGAATCCATTACTATTCTCCGTATCAAATCCATTCAACTTTTCAGATTCTGAGTCGTCCATAAAAGATTCTTGTCGTGTCAGCAATGTCGAGGAATTTTGTCGGCTTAATTCACTACTACTAGTACTGGAGTCACTTATTACTGAATGTGAACAGTCCTTGGTATTCTTTTTGAATGGATTTCTTCTCATGGGGACTTTGGAAATAATAGAACGTATTTCTTCCTTTTGCTTTTTCATTAATGGATTGTCTTCAATGATTACAGGAAGATTATTTGAACCATGGTGGGCACGGACACCATCGTTGTCATAGGCATTTTCATAATTTGACTCTGCAGTGGATGATGCCTGCCGTCGATGCTCTACATGTGTAACAATTGTATTCGACTCGAAATCATCAATTTCATCTTCCATATTTTCGTCTAACTTACGTCGACCGATTCCTACTAGACGATCGGTGAGGGCATGACGATTCAATTTACTTGCGTATTTTATTGCTACTTGCATCGCGTGTGCTGTTGGCATCATTGACACGTATTCTGTTGCCCGGAAATCTCGTCCAGCTTTGCATGACATCTAAATAAAAATGAAAATTGTCTCATTAATGGTACTGAAGCAGAAAAGACCACAAAAATATTAGAAGTCCATGCTAACTTAAGTATAAAAGCCTATTTTTGGAAGCGAGACTCTCTAAGACACACCAAGTGGTGGTTGTACATTTTTTTATCACTTTTGTTCTCCCTTTTGACCAAGTAGTCGTCAATAATATTACTGAAGGAACACAACTTGAAATTAACTGTTAAAAACAATAAAAGTGTAACTTACAATAAATAGTTCAAATAGTTTCGTTTTCAAATCGGATTCAGCCTTCTCTTTATACTCTTCGACATCGTAGCCCTTCTTTTCCATTTTCTTGGCAATTGTTGACAGAGAAAAAGATTGAAGCATTATATCTTCCAGTTTACTCTTCTCCGTGTCCATTTCACATAGAGGAATCTATTGTTAGAAAATTAAAATTGAATTGTTTATACTGAAACAGGTAAAACCTATTTAAAACAAGGCTATGATTAATATTTATTTTACTACAGAAGAGATTACCTTAACTTCCAGTATCATTACATTTGGTTTTGGTACGGTAGGGGGGAAATGAGATCCTAAACATCTTATAGCTCGAATTTGACTTGATGTCTCACTGATACCAACAACCCAGTAATGATCATTGGATCCACCAGCTTTCATATGACACAATGGTGACCATAGACGTCCATTGAGAACCCGAACAACATCCTTATTATCTGAGAACGCTGGTGTTCCTTCGTCGGTGAATCCAATCCATGTTAAAGTACTCTTTCGACTCAATGGTAATGGAACATCCAAGAGAAGAGGAGTAATTTTTGAACCATTTGCAGTGATTTTAAGTACAGCATAGTAAATACTTTGATTCCCATGAATTCCTACTCCATAGTGATACGTGACAAAGAGCAGATTTTCAAAGGCTGAGAGTGCAACAAAGGGACCTGGCATATCGTATATATATTTTTGAATCCCTCCAGTAGAAAAGAGGCGAAGACGATGCTCTGATGTCCCAACAGCAACCCAGCCAGTCCCCACTCCAATTCCAATAATTTCTTCTTTATTTGGCATGTCTACCGTCCATTCTTTGTTCGAGTCCCATGTTGAGAAATTTAAACATAGTAACTTACTATGTAGTATGAAAAAAAAAACAAGAAAAGGCTTGTATACAAGTACAACATACTTATTCATAGCATTTATATTAGGAACACATTCTTAAATGGTAGCTACCATAAACAAAACTACACATAAACATTTCTGGAAAGGTATAATACATTACATATTATCTTGTCATTTATTGCTGTCATTTTAATTTACCTGGTATGATCAGCACTTGTTGGGCAGGCAAGAGCCACAACTTCAGTAGATACACAACCCATCGTATAGTCAGATTGATTTGTCATCAAAATTGGATTATGAAACCCGCGACTGTAAACATTAATAACATTTTATTTATTCAGAATGAGCAATCATAAAATCTTATTACTTGTTTACTAAACAATTAAATTCAATTTTTTAATTTTTCTTACTCATGAAATTCAATTTCAATAGCATCCTCATTAAATTCTTCATCTTCCGTCACATCACTGCGAATAATTCCAACGTTATTCCAAGCCTACATTGCATATAAAAAACACATTAATCAATTTCATGACTTCATAGAGAGTTGTGACTAATGAAATGATATAGGTAAATAAAAAAAATCAGCATACCATAAATCGATGAGTCAAATAATCTGGAGTTGATGATGGTTGAAATGGTTTTTGTGGTATTGTAAACGGATTGACTACAGTAGGTGGGAGTGAAGGTTGTGGTTTTGATTGTTTGGAAGAAGCCATACTTGTTACACTTCGAGAATCATCATTATCATCTTCATCTCGTAATGATACTCCGTTCGCTAATGCACTTTTAGCCTTCGTAACTCCTACATACTCATCATCAACAAATCCAACAGCTGCTTTAATTTTTGAGATGGAAATGACATTGTCATCATCATCGTCGTCATCAAACAAACCATCCATTCCGTCGTCAAATGGGTCATTATTAGAGGTTGCGTCATCATTTTTATGAGTAGACAAGCCTTCAGTAGTAGCAGAAGCAAGAGATGAGACAACATCAGAAGTGAATTCTTGAATACAAAGAATACGTCCAGCAAGATCGGTACAATAAAGTTGATCACTCTGGCTATTAAATATGAGACCAGTAATATGATTTTCATCCTTGATCGAAGCTATCTGACCAAATGTATTTCCATCCCATATAACGATAGTTCCATCAAATCCACCAGCTGCTAAGTAAGTTGCACAACTTGAATATCGAGTCACGGAGAAATTCTGAAAATGTCAATAAAATATTCTCAATAATTACGTACCAATTGATCAAAAGATAAATTGCATTGTTACCATAATAATAATACAATTTGTGTCTTGTGCACATGTAGTAATAAAACGATAAAAGAAATTTTCTTGCCTTGGTTAGTTTTGAACATGACAAAGCTTGAACCTCTTCCCAACTCTCTCGTTTGTAAATAATAACCTTATCCTTGACGGGAATCGCCAATTGTTTTCCTTGCGTAGGATTCCATGACATACGACAAAGAGTACAACTTGTTGTAATATCATTAGACTGTGGAAAAACCTGTGTCCATTTTTTGACAAGTTTTTTAGGATCTTCAAAAGACCAAATACAAACACTTCCATCGCATCCAGAGGAGGCAATATATTCATTCAATGGATCAATTGCTACGGATAGAACGGGAGCGGAATGAGCATCAATTTTAATCGGTGGAGTTGGCTTTGAGTCGTTTAAATGAACAACTTGAATAGTCTTATCACTGTTGGAAATATCATGAAATTAGTAATTAATTAGTTGTAAGAAACATGGCTTATGTGAAATTTGGCAGATTCATTAATTAAGTCATTATGTATAAACCATACTGCACTTACGCAGAAACAGCAACCAAAACATTGCCATCCTTTGATATGTCCACATGATTCACAGCTCCAGTAAACTTTAATTTATGTCCAAGTTTTTTACCCTTTGGAAGCTCCAGCAATTCGACAGTATTACTCTCTGTGGCTACAAAAACCTTATCCGAATGGGAGACAATGCCGAGACAAGAGTCTGTAGTGGAAAATTGAACAGGGTCAGTGTCATTGTAGTTTTCATACACACGGATGTCGCTGTCACTTCCACAAGTAATTATTTTCCTGTTGTAAGAGACAATATGAAAAACTTTAAAATGATTAAATTAACAGAAGTTTCATATGGTTATTTAAATAATCGACCAATTATATCTGTCATGAGTAAAGTCTCACCGGCCATCAGGAGTAAGGGAAATGCTGGTAATTCCTTCCAAATGTACAAATCTGGAGTCCTTCTTCATGTTGACTGTCACACTGTAGGTGAGTCCAGTAGAATATGGATCAAATTCTTCAACTTTGATCAACAGTCTTGATTCAAGACCAGTAAAATTCTGAAAAAAACTTTTCTCAAATTTTTCTTTTGTCGTTTGAACCGCTTGCCGCTCCAAGACCCGCTCATTCCTCCGTCATTGATTTTATCATCTTTGATGGTTAAAGTCTGGCATTTAACTTTTGGCTTTTAATCTTGATTACTTTGATTGGGTTGTGAAATAGTCGTCATTAATCGTCGGCGTTGCTATTTCTAGTAAGTTAGGCGTTGTACTAATCATTATTTTACATACAGCTCTCTTTAGGATATTTACATGGGATTTTACAAATTACAGGTTTGAGTGCTCTCATGGAGGGAGCAGAGGATTTATCGTGCAAAAAGAGGAAATTGAACGAGGACCCTGGAGAAAAACCCGTTGATCAGAAAAACGGAGAAGCTAAACTTGACTCTACTGTTTTTCCCCATTTTGATGGCTTCAAGGTCAAGAAAATTTTGAGTAATAGTGCTGATAACAAAAGGATTATTGTTGAAGCATTGGTTTCAGAAGATCAATCCGCCGTTGTCGTTCTGGATAAGAAGCCATTCACGGAGAGTCTCTTGGATGACCTTTTTTCTATCAATAGTAAACTGCAACATACTTTCCAAAACGACATTTATGGTAGCTACGACTGTCATCCCATTTTGACTGCTTCAGGTAACTTTAATTTGAATTCAAATATCATGCAACATTTTCTTTTTTATGAATGTAAATTTAATTGTAGTATTTTATATTTTTTATTCATAGAAATTAAAACAACAGTTATTTTTCCGGCTACCCAGAAGCACATTGACAAGTACGTTTGCAAGCCCCTATTTTTGGTGGATGAGACGCCGGAAATATACAACAAGGTCACACTTCCGTACTTGGACAGTAGTTCCTTCAATATCCAGGTACATAAGTACCTCATTTGATTTGATGACATTTATGCGATTTTTCCCTTAAAAAATGATTATGTGATGCTTAGTGGGTCTACAATATTCTCGAACATAAGAAGGAGACTGAGCGAATTGTTTTTGAAGACACTGATCCGGAGACTGGATTTGTCTTGTTACCAGATTTAAAGTGGGACGGAAAAACAGTGGAAAATTTGTACCTTGTGGCTATTGTTCATACCAAGGGAATTAAGTCGATTCGAGAATTGAATCAGAATCATCTACCATTACTGGAAAACGTGTTGAACGCTGGCTCGGTACGACATAATATTTTTAGTTTTAAGAATATCTTTTTTCCATTGAAATAATTTTCGGTACTTGGAATGAATCTTCAATTATGATTATTGTGACTACAGAAAGCCATTGAGACAAAATACGGATTGAAGAGAAGTCAATTGAGGATTTATCTTCATTACCAACCCTCGTACTATCATCTACACATTCACTTTACTGCATTGCGTTTCAACGCTCCAGGTAACTCAAGTTTTATATTTGAAGATTTTAGGTTTATACTGTACTTTGAACTTATATAATAAGACTGACTTACAAATGTATACTAATGTTTTTACATACTTTGCAGGAATTTATACTGAAAAATCACATTTACTTCAAAGTGTGATTTACAACTTGAAGAGTTGTTCCAATTATTATAAAGAAGCCACCTTGCCATTCGTTGTAAAAGAAGAAGACAAACTCCATACAAACTTGGTTGAGTATGGCTACAACTTCTGAAAATCCTGATTCTTCCACTCATTCTCAGTCAAATCCATGCAGTCAGCATGAAGAGAACCAAGATACAATTGTCAAGAATAAAGAAGATGAATTTCAATTTTTTCTGGAAAATTTTCCAAAACTTAGTGTTGTAAATTTATACGTACTTTTTGACAAAATTTCACTCCCAGCTCCTGCAACACTAATAACAATAGATGCCCATGATGACCGAATTCATATTCCATCATTAAATATTGGAACAGCCTTTACTGGTCTTACTTTTGAGACGACTGTGAATGCTGGACCTCAAACCGTACGAGACAACATAATCCACTTTCGACTTGTGACCAAGCCCAAAAATAGTCTTACTGGTACATGTAGAGCTGAAGTAATGTCACGAAATTTTCAAAATGAAGCATTTGATCAAGGGATGAAAAATTTATTAAAAAATTCTCTAAATGATGTGGCTCTTTTGGAACACAATCCTTATGCCGTACATTGCCGTATTTGCAATTTTCGTCTCTCTGAATCCACAACATTGGACAATGAAGGAGTCAGGTTTAAAAAAATTCGTCCACTACCTGGTGCAAATTGGGAAGAAACGGCAAATGATCTCTGGTTTTGTCATCCACCTCATCCACGTCAAAATTTTGGCATGACCAAACATACTGAAGTCAGAAATAATAGTAGTAATGAAATAAATGCAACCATCAGTGATGACATTCTCAGTCATAATTTAAGCCATGTTCAAATAACTGAAACTCTTACATCCAATTCTCAAGAACCTGCAGTTGCTACTACTGCAAATGCATTCACAGCAACCCATGCACCAGAAAAGGAATCTTGTTGTTATGGGCCATGTTACTGGGCATTGAATCCCTGTATTGTTCCTCAAGTTCACTTTAGTAGTAATGAAACCGGTCACTCAAGTACTACTGCAACCACTAATTTGTTTGGAGCTACCAGTACTGACTATGACAAAGGTATCCTGAATATTAGAGCTATTTGTCCATCTTGTAATAATGAAATAGGAATTTTTCGAACCAAAAATTGTATAATTTTATGGGATTTTGGGATTCAATGGGTCTCTTTGCTGCTATCAAAAAATGTATCAGTATTAGTTAAAGAGTCTAAAGACGACACAATTGAGAGTAAGGTAGTAGAGGAGGAAGCAGAAGAGAACTTTAAAAAAGTTATTTTTGCTGCTTTGTACGAATGGTCATTTGATCTTACATGTAAACTATTGGTAAAAGCAGTTGATAGTTGTACATCATTATTCCTTTGGAATATTGATAGAAATCTAACAGTCTACCATGGAAAATTCTCAAATAATTCTAATGCAAATGTTGTGACTCCACAAAAAGTTGCAAAATTTATGTTTTGTACCCTCGTCAATGGAGAGTTGGTTGTGGATAACCAATGTGATGTAAATGTTTTTAAAAGTGGAGGAACTGAGCATCAGATTTTTGTTCCCAATACTGTGTTGGAGAGTGGTATCAAAACTCTGATGAAAACATCTTCTTTATTTTTGACTTCCTCTGGTTCTCTTCAATGTGGTTTTTTGACATATAAGATAAGTTGAATGAATGATGAAATATTAATAATATTGTTCATAATTTATCTTTACACATAATAATTTGTATCTCCATGAAAGTGTATGATCTTATATTTATGCTATGTATTCCTCACATAATAAAGTTTACAAGAGATATTTTATGACATTTAAGACTGTATTATTGTGTACGAAATTATTTATTTTAAATGCAAAAACATTCAGGTAGTATATTATGTGGAAATGAAATATTTAAGGTGTAGAGTTGACATTGACAATATGAAGAAAACTATAAAAGCAAAGATTTGCAATAATAAACAATATATTGAGTATTATGTTTATACAACTGTTTTGTAAAGCACATGAAAATGCTGTAAAATTACATAAACCGTCGACTTTTCAGTGATAGGGATTAGTTCCCAACATAATTAAGAACAAAGTAAGGAAGCTTTTATAACAATGTAATTGTTAACATTTTTAAGTAGGTACTATAACTATAGTTGTAATAAATTACATTATGTACATAGAAACTATCAACTGGCCTTGGAAGTACTTTTTGAGCTCTGAGGTATACCTGAATTACGAAGTAAACTGTCATTGTTTTCCAAAGAGTTGGTGTAGAAGCCGTTGAAGTTCATCCTGTAAAAAGAAAAAATCTTTTTATTGTCAACTCTGTTAAATACAACAAAGAGAGAAGAACCAATAAGTGTTTTACTTATATCATACATACCTGTGAATAATATTTCCTACTTTGTTGGATTTGTTGGAATTTTGTGAAATTGAGGAGACTTCCTGAAGAAAGTTAACCAACAGTTTACAAAATTTGGCATCAGCTGCCAATACTTTTTCATAAATATTTGGCTCTGAAGTGGATTGCTCAAATAAGATGAGAGCAATTTTCTTACAAAATCGAAGACATAAAGCTAGAATTTTATTTATTTTTTCTAAAAGAATTTGGCTAGTCAGCATGGAGTCGTCAAGAATGGACGTCACCATTTCTAAGTGACATTTCAAAACAGCATCCACATTTGAAACTTTTTGCATTGTAGTGAGAAACGCATTCCAAGCTGGCTCAATGACCTATAATACAAAAGTAAACATTATTAGTCTTATTTATAGTACGCATTATATTGATGTGTAAAAATAATCTGTATAGTCATCAAGAAGAGTATGTAAAAGGAGAACCTCCAAAAAAAATTATTCTCAAAAGTAACCTACTTCAAAAGCCATGTAGTATTGAAAGTTCTGAACGAAATTTAGCATTTTTTGTCTGAGAGCAAATACAGCCGCTTGTTCTCGTTTTGTTGACAGCGCTGTTCCTGATCTAGAACCTTTTCCATGAATCCAAATATTACATAATTGTCGTTCAACATGCTTGCAAAAGAACAGATGACGAAATACTAGTTGATAACAAACGATGAGACGAGCTGTTAATACTAAAGAGATTGGCCATTTCACTTCGTATGAGAATGAGAAGCCTTCAATCCCCGGGATTTTATAGTTACAGGCTTGATGCTATACAAAAATAAAAAGTACACTTGATAATTAATATGTAACTTTACAAAGGTCTCTGTAAGTATGTATCCAATAAATATTTACAAAATCTGAACGCTCTAATGGAGTCTCAATAGCAATAATTGTCATTAGTTGTTCTCCAATGCCGTACGGAAATAATTGAACTTTCAGACAATCTTTGTAAGGGTCTGTTGATGCTGATGATGTTCTCAGAGCCAAACCCATGAGAGACTCTAAACGGCTGGGATTTAAATCATCTATCGGTTTGCTATTAATTAGGAATTAAGAGACAATTTTTTAATATGTGTTTGAAATGAATCTTCCAAACCTTTGATTTAAATCATTAAGTAAAATATTTAAAAACATGGTATGGAAAGAAAGGATACCTTAATTCCGCATCTGTGAGATCCATAAACTGTACGACAAAATCGCCCTACAAAACATGCAAAAAAATTGCTATGCATTATTAATATACTTTTTTATTTGAAAACCTTCTAATGTAGAAGTATCAGAAAATTAAGGAAGGATAAAGATACATATTCCAAATACCTTGTCCATGAGTAAATAATGCTTGACAGACTGAAGACGTTTCATGAGGTCATACTCGTCGAGTAGTAGGGTCAAAAGCTTCTTACTAGCATAAGCATATGCTTTCTCTATTTTATCCACGTAATCTCGTTCATGAATGCTGTAAACTATTTTTTCTCCCTGTGTGAAATTTTCCAAGAAATTAAACACTATATATTATAATAATTATAATACAATTAAATACAATATATATTTTAACAGCTAGTGTACAAAACAAGAGTGCAGGATCAGATGGTAAATGTAAAAGAAGTACCCGAAAAGTTTTAATATCCTTGCCACAATGGCGTATGACATTGAGATATTTGCCTGTCTTCTGAACTTGTGTTAAATTCTTTAAAAGAAATGAAGGGCATTTATCTGGTAAGGTTGTATATCTTTTCTCCCAATAATTGTCCGTTAATTCAGCTTCTTCACCAGATTTGTCCGAGTCAATAACAAAAAATTCTTCAAAGGCAAAATTATTTAGACATTTGGTTAAAAATGATTCACATTACCAAAGAACTTTCAATTAATTTTAATCAATATTATCGCATTCTTAAAATAATTAACATGACTATATTTACCTCCAAATTTGTCCTTAATGACTCCCTGCATGACAAAAAAAATGATACATGTATCAACTATCAAGGCACTAACACATTTTTTCCTGCCACATATTCATTACAATGTAAAATATAAATTGTAGTTCATTTGAAATCAAATATATCTACATATTTACCTTGTATATCCATTGCTCTAGAGTAAAAAAATTCAATTTATTATAAGTGCATGTCTTTGTAATCAGTCAGATTGATTGAAGGGCATCTCCATGCACCAACAAATTCATTATATAAAACTATAAATATAGTACTTACCTAAAGTTTCAAAGTATGGAATTGACACTTTCTCTGCTAGTGCATAGCACAAATTTTGATCTGAGCTATTATTCATGTTGACAGCCTTTTCATGTAATAACGTTAAAACAGCTCCACCCGTTAGTTGCTTGTCCTCTATTTCAGTGACGATTGAGCTAACAACGGCCATTCTGGCCAAGGATGGACTTATGAAAAACCATAAATTTCGAAGATTTAGGTCTCCCTGTGAATAAAAAAAACATGATTAATTGATGTCTTTTGAATACATTGTACTGCACATTTTTAACGAATTAAAATGGGAATTCTCTAAGGATAATTATATTAACAACACTCTAATTACCTTTCGGCACTCTACGTTTAACTGTGATAATAAAATGTAATACTCTTTTAGTATCTCTTCAATGGTAGACACCAATGCATGATTAACTCTTCCATGTTCAAATTTGTGAATTTTTTCTACAAATCGGGTTACAGTGTAGTAATGTCCAGCTAATTGAGTCACTTCCGTTGCAAATGTGCTTATACTTGGAAGAATCCTTCTGTCAACCTTTTAAATAAGAAAGAATCAGAGAACATGTCTATATCATACTCTTTAAATTACTGGTATTAATCCAGTATTTTGAACATAAAATGTGTACTTTTGACAAAATAAAAGGTATGGCACTCACAATGTATCCTAATTTACTCGGGGTAACATTGTGACAAGTTATTAAATTAGACTCCAAACCACCCAAAACATGAATTAATTCTTGCACAATAAATTTTTCTTGTAGATCGTCCGAAAATTGATGAATACTCGGTAGGGTTGATGAAATAGCATGAGGATTATCATTGGGATTCGGTGAAAAATGAAATGATGATGAGGATGGGGTGAAACCTTCCCTCATGATGTTGACTTGTGAATGAGTACTGGATCTTGAGTCTAGTCTTTGTGTTGGATGTCTATCATCTGTCCATGGCAATGAAGTTGACGATGACCCTCTCACAGTAATGTTTGGCATTCCTGCTCCTCCTGTCAACCCTGTAAAACTTGGTGTTTCCATTGCTTTGTTTTAGTTTTATTTTGCAAACTACTCTGCAATTATACATAGTAAAAAAGCAATAGTAATTATGTTGAAAAAGAAACCACTATCACCCGCAATTGCATCTAAAACCAAACCTTTAAAAAAGCAAATGCAGTGAAATATTTAGTAGGTAAATATAGTGTCCAAGTACTACTATGGTAAAGTGAATCGTTACAATGAAGGTGTAACTATTTATATTAATTACCTTTGATGACAGAACAGAATAAAGGAATAATAAAGGGCTAACGACGAAAATAACGAAAACACAAAACACCTCTCCCGCCTATTTTTTGTTTGATTGCGAGTGAAAGTTTTTTTCCTGCTTTCTCTTTGGGTGAAAATTTATAAATACAAGAGTCAAGCATGAAAGTATTTTAATTACTTTTAGTAAATAAAAGGAACATTTTTTGTACAAAAAGTCTGAATTTATTTTGCATAAATATATAATGTAGGATACATATTGTAGAAAAAATTCAATAAAAGAAGCACCTCAAGAATTAGAGGTACTTGGACTCGAGTTTTATGAACTTGGTGGTACTAAGTAATTCAGTACTTTCCATAAGATGACTTTTATTTAATCTCTCTCCATTTTTAAAAATAGGCATCTACTGTATCTTTTTCACTAAATGCTTCAGTAGAATTTCGTATTCGATATCGAGGGTCAGTTTCATCAAGAGGCTGGTCTTCTGATAGTTCATCATCTTCTTCATCATCATATGATTCTGGTGTCAGATCTTCTGCACCATCTAAACGTTCAAGTTCTTCAAGTTCCTGAAAGTGTTCCTCTGCTTGTTCCCGTTTAAATACCTCTTCAAATACCATCAAATCATATACAGTAAGTGTGTTATCGGTACACTTTGCAAGAAACTTTTCATCACCAGTACAGTTAATAAGAGTTGGATTAAAATATCGATCTCTTTGTTTTACAATTCTCCGCATGTCCTCATCTGCTTGCATTTTGAGAAACTTGTGAAATGGCATTGCTTTGAAATGACCTGTACGAATTAGAAATTCATGTCGTACCATAATTTCATTCACACTACGAGTTATAGCTTGAGAAGATCCTATAGCTAATGTAGAATGAGAATATTTTTTCCATAAAAGATTGATCTTGTTACGAAGTAGGTGTTCATCATCCGACAAAACTTGTGGATTATTCTTGATTAGTTCAACAAGTTCATTTTTGGAAAAGTATTCAGAGAGAAATACATATCGACTGGTCAGCACTTGAATTGGTATATACATCAGTTCTGGATTCTTAACAAACAATGAGACACGATCTAGTTCACTAAAACCAACTCTTCGCCAGGCTTTTGCTGAGGCTAGAAAGGTGTTTGCGTAGTTTTCTAAAACTTCAGGACAACGACTTAACATCTGAAACCATTTTTTATAAAGAAAAAAAATTGCATTAGAACAAAATTAAGGAACAATTAATGAGTCTTTCATAATATTAATAATTAATAAAAATCAAAAACAATTTATTGATTGTGAATTTTGTCCGCCTACATTATAACTCTGTTTAGGAAAATATTTATGACTAATTACGATATACATTAAATAAAATTCATCACACCTTGGCTACTTTGGTAGGACTAAATCCATAAAATGCCGCACAGGCCATTGCTTCTTTTACTTGATCTGGATCCATTTCCTCAATTTCTGGAAACTCCTGTAATTATGAATAAATGAAAACAGTATGATGAGATTGTATGAAAATTAATACCCTCATTTACTTATGTACATAACTAATAAACTGTTTTATGATGTAATGATCACCAACCTGGAGAATCTCATTATATGTACTATCTTTAATGGCGTGATATTCCTTCACGGTCCTTTTAATAGCACTCCTTTGTTTGCGATCCTTGTTCTTTTTGGTTGTCCATTTCTCATTGTATTTGGTGACCCTTTCCCTAGCATTCTTCCTGAAAGCTTCTTCGATAGTTAATATTTGATCTGGCTCTCCCTCGACACCCCAACCAGAGTTTATTTTCTTTGTTTGTCGAATACTTTTAATTGAATAATAATTTTTTGACACTTTCCAGACATTATTTGGTACGATATAGTACGTCTTTTGTTGTTCATTTGTACAACAACAAACAGAGTACTGTTGTTGACCTCTTCGGTCAAGACTTGTGGCACTAGCTAGTACAAATCGCCTCTGACAAAATGAGAGGACGGCACTTTTGACAAAAATTAAAGTGTTGGATTGCATCCCGAGTAGTTAATTAATTGACATTGAATTAAAATGTATTTAAAGTCACCCAATGTGTAGACTGTAGTCAGAAGAGAGAGAAAAACCGTGTTTTTTTGCAAGCGAGACTTTTTCAATTTTTTGTATTCCCCAGCTTTTTCCTCAACCTATAGCTATTGTAAGCGACAACCATCATCAGACATCGTCTGCAAATTGATTCAATAAATTTTTATTAATTCATCGTTTCATTTTTAAGAAAAGTGACCAAAATATTGTCCAAAGGGGATTTCAAACTCCAGTGTCATGTATTATTTGACTAAGAGTTTCATCTCGACTTGCATCTCAGCCATTTAAACTCCAAAAAATACTTTCAAAGAGTCGTTGGCCCTGTCGTCTTCAGGATACAAGTAAATTACAAATTCAGTCTCTGCACTGGACTTCATTTTTGGGTGTCACAGTTTTAATTTTACTTGTTCCACTCTTGTGTACAGTAGGCAATTGTAGTTTGAGACGGACGAGAGTATTTAAGGTGAATAATTAACCCATTTTAGTTGGGTAAATCATTTGTTATTGTTTTTTTTTCTTTTTTTTGTCCAAAAAGTATATATTTTTGAAAATTGTATTTATGCTTTACTAATTTTTTTTCATTTTGATTGATTATTAATATAGAATTTTTGGACTGAACAAACCAAACAAAAAATACTGTAGACCCAGAGTCCAATAAACTTACTCATCATGAATTATGAAGCCCAAGCTCAACCGGAAGAGGAGGATGACGTTAATACAGTGCTTTGGGTTGGAAATCTCGACACGTAAGTTTTTAGTTGTCTTATTTTATTTTTGTTTGAAAATGTGCATTGTTCTGAACAGTAAATTATTTCATGAAAATGTCCATCCACTTGTCATCCCATGGTTTGTGTTCTAATTTTTCTCCATTTTTGTTGTCTCTACAGGAAAGTCACTGAAGGGATGATTTACGAGCTGTTTTTGCAGGTATTATGATTTTTAATAGTACATACTTTATTATTGAGTATACGCTATAATTTATACAGTTATGTTAAATGAAATACTGAAATTTAATGAATTCCATGTAAGTAAAGTCAAAATCATTAAGGTTGACTACGACCACAAAGTCTTAGCCGATGTCAATTGTTGCACCGAATTCAAAAAC
>JAQIVZ010000625.1:0-56770 GCA_034700945.1 Arrhopalites spinosus | reverse complement strand
TGTCAAATGCTCAACGTTGAGTGAATGGTAAATGTAACATGAAAAAATGTAGGTTCATGAAAATATGTGGTTCGAACGTGAATACGATTGAATTTGACAGTTTTTACGATCAAATTGATCACGGCGGATCTCGAGTGTAGGTACCCCATTTAAAATTATCTTGTTGTACAATTTCAATGAAACTTTTTAATTTTAAAATATTGGCTTATTTATATCAGCTCATTTTACAATATTCGATAAAAAATGAAATCAAATTTTCTTTTAATAATGGATAACTATAATAATTTCTGTAAGCGGGGCAAGTTC
Source organism: Arrhopalites spinosus (assembly GCA_034700945.1). NCBI lineage: Eukaryota > Metazoa > Arthropoda > Collembola > Symphypleona > Arrhopalitidae > Arrhopalites > Arrhopalites spinosus. The sequence goes on along the minus strand of JAQIVZ010000625.1, from coordinate 56,464 downwards.
TCAATTAAATGGAAAGAAAGAAAAGGGCTTTGGCTACAATCTACAATTTTCATCATTTTAAAGCTGCGGGGTGGGACTCGTTGGAAATAAATTCTAAAACAAATAAATTTCAAATAAATTCCACCCATATTCAATTCAATACAAATCGTTTTAGGTTTATCCTTGGCAACTTGCATAGCGACAGATTTTGTCCATCAAATTAATCAATAATTTTTCTCCAGTGCACTGGCAGCCCCATTTAAATTTAAATTTCAAATATTCGTCATCCTATTGTTAGTTATATTTATAGTAGAATACATTGTAACTAAAGATTATTGATTTTTTTAACTCATTGGTTGACAGTGGAGAGTTGAAAAGAGACAAGAGAAAAAAGAGTCCCTCTTTATTTGTGTGTTGTAATTTTTGCAAAATATTATGCTGTGTGTATCAATGAGTCATTCTTTTCGCTCTCCATGTGAGGAGAGAGAGGTACAATTCTTCTACAAGTGAGAGAGGGTCGAGGTATCGGAAAACCATGACAACTTGGGTTTTTCCATAGAGAGAAAGAGAGAGAGAGATGACCTATTTGCCAAAACAGTGGGGGGATCTCTTTCCCTTCTGTTGTTAAATTTTTGTCCATCTTTTCGTCTCTCACAATGTACAAGAGCGTGCATATAACACAGGGTAAATGGAACCTCTCCCTCGTCTATGATTTCAATGTAATATTTCCGAAATAAAAGGAGGAACCTTTTTCCCTTCAATTCAGTCTTAAACTCCGGACTCAGTTGTTGTGTCTTATTAGCCGATTAACCAGCCAACACAGCCAACATCACCGATAGGAAAAGACTCACTTTTATTTCAATCTTTCTGTCTCGTATTAATAAAGGAAACTTTGGAAAATTCTATCGAACAGTTTCCTTTTAAATTTATTTATCGAACAGTCCACAGAGGAAACTTATACTATTTAAAATTACTTCATTCACGTTTTTTGTTCAGTTTACATGAAACTTTTTCACTTTAAAATATTCAACTATTTATTTCAGTTTAGTTGACAATATTTAATATAAATAATACGAAATGAAAATAACTATTTTTCTAAACCTTAACGTCTCCATTCTATTTGGATTCATTCAAGGTTGCAGTCCCTCCTTTTGTGCTAATTCAGGGACAAATCAAATTGGAGACAATTTTGAGTTCATTTTGAAACTTCTGCAATCATCCAAAATTACGATCCACACTTTCTCATTTGGAGAAATATTCCCCAAATTTTTGGCCATCTTCCAAAAATTGAAAATTCCGCGCACCCTCTGTCTCCAAAATTTTACTAGTTTGTGTGGGTCCAATGAGACGACAAAATTTATTGAGGGCTCCAACGTTCATTTAATTATTGACAACATTGTATCCACCTCTCCCGATGACTTACAATGGCTCTTGTTCTTGTTCATGGATACATATGGAGAAAGTGCAAGTCGAAATGTGTTTCATGACCTCATCCTCACCATCACATTCCACACTCAAAATGACCCACAATTGACTTTAACCTTAATTAAGTATGAATGGACGGTGTGGGAGTTGACCTTTGCGTCCGTTAACTTGTTACATTTTCAGTTTTATTATTGTCCATGGAAAAAATGTGGTGTAGAAGTCCTTGAGCTAAGGTCAATTTGGATTATCGACCCATACATCGATTATGATGACATATGGGTCAAAAAAATTCACTTGGATGTGACCCGGTCTGTGAATTGGTCTGAAGGGTGGAGAGGATCTTTGACATGGCTCAAGGAATTGATGGTTACAGAAAGATCAAAATATTTTCTGGGGGACGTGAGGATGCGATGCAACCATAGGGGCATGGAGGTCGTGTTGAATTGGGATCACCGTCGTCTTTTAAAGAAAAAAGTTTCTAGAACAACACAAATAAAATTGGCAAAAGACTTTTTGAGTCATCTCAACATTTCCCTCCAAGTTGGTGTCAATCCGCTTATTTCATACAACAAAAAATTCTGTGGGTCCATGATGCCATACTGTATCAGCTGTAACAAGGAGAATATATACAAACAGTTTGACCACGTGGTACAAATGTATGACGTGTATTTGGCCATAATTTATCTCGAAAACATTTTCAAATTGGATTCCCCTCTCCGTTCTATATCTCTCCCATTCTCAAGCCCCCTCTGGTGTCTCCTTGGCCTTCTCATTTTCATTGCCATTCTCATTCATCAACTTGTTCTCAAACTTAGAAATGACCTCACCACGAGCGTCCTGTCCATACTGACCCCATTCTGGTGCCAAATTCTCCCAGAAAAACGTCGCTCAATATTTTTTACAATTTGGGTGGTGATGACGTTCATGTGTAGTCAGTGGTACGTCATGGAATTAAAAAGCACCACTCTCGTCCCTGGTGTCAATTTCGTCAACTATAATTTGACCCAATTGGTCGAATTAGGCTTTAAATTTAAAGACTTGGATCATGGCGGCGTCAGTGGTACTTTGATGGCCATAAATGGCTATGAGAAAAAGATTGACCCGACCCTAACTTTGATTTTAGAGCACTGGGTCAATTTGACAAAAACAGATGTGACAAAAGACAGAGAGGCCATTTTTGTGTCATTTGACTTGCGAAATGAACTTGCGGTACATTTGAGCGTGGTACATGAAACCAGATATAACGTACTTGAACAATCCATTCATGAGGCTACAGTGACGTGGGCGTTTAGCTCACCCAATTTGGATTTTCTTGTCAGAGCCTATGGACAAGCCTTGGCCTCTGGACTTGTCGATTTTTGGGTGATTTTGGACAAATTTATTGGGTCTTCTGCTATGGTCAGAGGACGCACGGAATATGACCCAAAAGTGTGGAAATGGGATGCTCAAAGTAAAATGGACGAGAGAAATTTGGAAAAGTTGAGGCGGATGGAAAATTCTCTCGTCATGTCTGCATTTTATTTTGATTTGGTCGCCTGGACTTTATCCACGCTGGTTTTTCTAGCCGAGACTCAATCTCAATCGATTGTAGTTAAGGTCACCCCGTTAGTTACTTTGATGGCGTTGAGTGAGTACTCAGTGACCGGTCAATGACGGGCCGTCATTTCACTTTAGGATATTTTACCTTCGACATGTCACCTTGCCGACATTTCACCTTCCAAAATTGTTCAAGTTATAATTGTACACTGATCTGTCTGAGTCAAAGCTAAAATTTATTTTCTGTTTTCAACTGACAAAAAGTGTGGGAGATTGGACAATTTTTCAACGACAATATTAATCACATTTTTTCTCTTTGTGAAAAAGTCACATGATTTATTTTTGCCAGTGGTACACTCCAAGAATAGCAATTTGCCACTGGCTTATTGGTCAATAGCCTATATTCTGCTGGCCAAAGGTAGGTATAAAACACAATTCAAATTTTTTTTATTTGAAATTGAAAGCTCAATTTGGCGTCAAAACATTTTAAAATTTTTACAATTTGTGATGCAACATGTTAACGACACTGGTATGATTTTCACCATCTCCATTCCAAATGGATCTTGTAAGGTACATTCAAATATTTTTGTCATAATTCTGTTTCTGAATCAACTTTATTCAATTAACCGGAAACAATTTTGAACTTCAAAACTGCAAAGTCATGTTGAGAGCAAAATATTTTTAATTTAAACAGTTTTCAATTTCAAGCTCAACGCGATGAATTGGATTTGTCTTACCTGTGCACAGGTATGATATTCCAGATTGTGCAATTAATATAATTGCAAAAAGTTTTACCTGGCTCAAAATTAAAATTTTGAAAACTGTCACGCATGCTAAAATTCCATTGTTGTCTCTATTTCTAACAATTTTCTCATCTTTTGTCCTCAAATTTCTTTATGTCCTCCCGCCAAACCCGTTAAAATGGTCACTGCTCATTTACAAAGTGAACTAAAAAGACAGCAGATTTTATGAAAAATACCGCCATTTCTTAAAAATCCTGTAAACAATAATTTGAATTGTATTAGATTTGTTTGAAATGTTTCACTTTCCAAAATCTCACTGCAACCATACAAAATCTCTAACTGTTCACAAGATCTTGAAAAGTTCTGTCACGTGGAGAATCTTGGTGGCTGGCCAACAGATGGTGCTGAATGTAAAGAATTAGAGGCAAAATATAAAATGTAAAGTTGTGTTTCTTGCCCCAGGCATCGGGCCATCATTCCATCATTCTGATTGTCAAAGACTACCAAACAATGAACGCCGACGTGGAGGAAGCCCATCAAAATGTCAAAATTCGAGGACACACGGACCAAACGGAAAATCTCGGAACAAGAAACATTTGAAAAGAATTATTTTTTATGAATGTTGTCCCTTTTAACAAGTTTTGGTTGGAAATTAAATGAATAATTTGATTGATTGCAGAGGAGACCAGTTATATGTTGGGGAGCGGTGTCATTGGAATCTTACTCAGCATCATCTGAATTTTCATGGGCGTCCTCATTGGCTGTGGGGTGGTCACAGTTAGTGAGAATCCATTACAAATAATTTGTCAAAATTTTAATTGTGGTTTTAATTTAATAGAAGAATGTTAAATGCCTTCTCAAGTGGATCATGTTCACATTCTTCACCATTTCCATAAGTTTCTTGTCCCTCATTCTCAACTTTGTTGAGAATCCCACCACCAGGGGTCGAGTCTGGCTCAATGTCATTGACCTCACTGCCATGCCAATTGGCCTTTGAGCTGCTGACCGATTGAGGCGAGAATTACAAACAGCGGCCGACTATTCAGACTTGACCGGCAGTTTTTATTAAACCACTGGAAAATCAAATTAACGAAATAATCAAATCAATTAAATCTCTAAATAAAATGAATAAAATGTCATCTACCGTAGCCGACATGACCTTTGCTGAGCAAAGTTTGCTCTCGTGAATTTGTCACATTTTGAGTTTATTTATTGTCCATGGAAAAACGGTCCAGTGGAGGTGCTTGAGTTGAGGTCAACTTGGGTTCTGGGCCCTTCGTTGGTCGCAAAATAAAGGTCAAACAAGTTCTCTTGCATGGAAGTCCGTCGGTGAATGGGTCTATAGGGTCAAATGAGGCTTTGTCATGGCTCAATAAATTGATCCAAATATTTTTTACGAAAAATTAATCTTCGAAGATTAATTTTTCGTAAAAATGGAGATGGAAGCCGAGATTTGATCGAAAAAGAGTTTGGTGATCAACTAGTTTTAAAAAAGTCTCGCTTTTTTCCTTCAAATCGAAGTTCAATTGATTTAAACGAGTCATTTGTTCCAGAGAAAAAAATTGTCAACCAGATCTCTTCGTCAGATAAAAACTATTATTATGTACAAAAATTTATTTAGTGTCATTTAATTTATTATTTCATGGTTTTGTTATTTTAATTGAAAGTTCTTGGTTTCATAAAAATTGTTGTATTAAAATGATAATATTGACTATGTATGCAAATTTATCGACAATTTTAATTTCGAATTTTAACCCTGGTTTGTGGGAATATGAAGGTCAAGTTAATGTCGCCACATCGTCGAAATGAGTCGTCAGACGGTTTAGAGCGACGTCTAGAGACCATTTCTGTAGGCGGTCGGGCGACCGATTATTCGACCGTCGTGAGACCTCCTCAACTCGTCTACGCGACCAATTTCGACGTCATGAAGCCGACTCTCGACGGAAATAATTGGTCGCCTCCTGGTTCCATTCCGGTCACGTGGTCCTTATGATAATAAGGAACATCCAAACAGGAATTCCATCGTTCAAGTGGGCCCGGTACATTGGAACTATCGTCAAATCTTAGAGGAAAAAGTAATTCAAAATAACCAAAAAAAATTGTTCGTTAAATACTGAACCAAATTATTTTTGGAGTAAACAAAGTCCTCAAACACGTGAAAGGGAACGCACAAAGGACTTGAAGTGTTTTGACTAAAATTTTTTGAATGACAAATTCAATTCAATTGAATGACAATGAGTGGCACGTGTGACGCGTTAAAAATGATTTTAAAATAATTATTTTAAAACTACGTACACACTCAATTCAAAATCAATTCCTCTTTCTGGGTTGAAACGTGGTAATTTGCATAGAAAAAATGTTTGTCCATTAAATTCATCCACGACTTGTCTTTAGTAACTGACAGTCAGTCCCATAAAAGACATTTTAATTAGTAGTTATCCCATTTAGAATTATTTGATTCTTGTTCTGTTTTATAATTTTATTGAAACCTTTTTATTTTAAAATGTTGGAATATTTACATCATTTTACAATATTTCACATAATATAAAATAATGCAAAATGAAATTTTGCTTTTCTCTTAATAATTTACGTCTCATTCAAATTTATTCAATGTTACAGTCCCCCTCTTTGTGTTAATTCAGGAACTAATGACAATGGAGACTATTTTGAGTGCATTTGGAGATTTTTTGAATCATCCAAAATCACCATCCACACTTTCTCCAATGGGAAAATATTCCCAAGATTTTTAGTCACCACTCAAAACTTGAAAATCCCGCGCACCCTCTGCTTCCAAAATTTGACCAGATTGTGTGGATTCAAGGAGACAACAAAATTTATTGAGGGCTCCAACGTTCATTTAATTATCGACAACATCGTCTCCACCTCTCCCGTTGACTTACAATGGCTCCTGTTGTGGCTCATGGTGAAATATGGAGAAAGTGGAGGTCGAAATGTATTTCATGACCTCATCCTCACCTTCACATTCCACCCTCAAAATGACCCACAATTGACTTTAACCCCAATTAAGTATGAATGGACTGTGTGGGAGTTGACCTCTGCTCCAGTTAATTTATTACATTTTCAGTTTTATTATTGTCCATGGAAAAAATGTTTAGTGGAAGTACTGGAATTGAGATCAACGTGGATTCTTGACCCTTTCTACATTGGTTTTGAAATACTGATCATGCAAATTTTGTTGGATTTGAGCTGGTCGAAGAATCGGTTTGTTGGGAGGAGAGGGTCGGTGATATGGCTCAAAAAATTGATGGTGGCAAAAAGATCGAAATATTTTCTTGGGGAGGTAAGAATGCAATGCAAAATGGGCATCGAGATGGCGTTCAGTTGGGATTATCGTCGCCTTCTTAAGGAAAAAGTTTTTGGGACAACACCATTAAAATTGGCAAATGACTTTTTGAGTCATCTCAACATTTCCCTCCGAGTTAGTGCCTACATTTTTAGTTTCGACAACGGCAAAATGTGTGGGTTCATGCAGCCTAACTGTGACTACTGTAAAAAGCAGAATATATACACAATATATGACCACTTGGTACAAATGGATGACGCGAAGTTGGCTATAATTTATCCTGAAACAATTTTCGTAAATGACTCCCCCCCTCCGTTCCATGTCCCTCCCATTCTCACCTCCCCTCTGGGTTCTGATTGGCTTTCTCATTTTCATTGCCATTCCCATTCATCAACTTGTTCACAAACTTGACGACCTCGCTACCAGCGTCCTCTCCATTCTGACCCCATTCTGGTGCCAAATTCTCCCAGGAAAACGTCGTTCAATATTTTATGCAATTTGGGTGATGGTGGCTTTCATGTGTAGTCAAGTGTACGTCATGGAATTGAAGAGCACCATCCTCGTCCCTGGTGTCAATACCATTGACTATAATTTGACCCAATTGGTTGAGTTCGGCTTTAAATTTAAAGACTTGGATCATGGCCGCATCCGTGGTGCTTTGGAGACCGCAAATGGCTATGAGAAAAAGATTGACCCGACCCTAACTTTGATTTTAGAGCACTGGGTCAATTTGACAGAAATAGATGTGACAAAAGACAGAGAGGCCATAATTACTGGATTTGAATTGATAAACGAGTTTGCCGTACATTGGAGCGCCAAGTTTGAAATAAATTATTTTGTACTTGAAAAATTCATTCATGAGGATACATTCATGTGGGCGTTTAGCTCACCCAATTTGGATTTAATTGTCAGAGCCTATGGACATGCCTTGGCCTCTGGACTTGTCAATTTTTGGATGACATTGAACAAATTTATTGGCTCTGCTGTAATAATCGAGGGACAGTGGGAATATGACCCAGAAGTTTGGAAATGGGATGCTCAAAGTAAAATGAACGAGAGAAATTTGGAAAAGTTGAAGAAGATGGAAAATTCTCTCGTCCGGTCTGCATTCTATTTTGTCATGAGCGCCTGGATTGTGGCCACTCTCACTTTTGTAGTTGAGACTCGACTCCGAGGAAAGTAACCCATCGTCACTTTGAGAGATTCTGATGGCTGATTTGAATTAATTGTTTCCCGGATAATTCAATCACTAGAATATTCAAATTCTTTTGGGAAGAGTTATAACTCCTGACTTGTAAATTATCATTTAAAATGTGGAAATTCCACAGTGGAATTCATTAATAATATGAATACATATTAATTGTTCATCATGTACATAATATTATGAAATCTATTTACAGATTTTTTTAAATTAATAAAAAAACACAAAACCTTTCTAAAAATTGTCGTTTTGAAATTTTGAGTAAATGTTCATCAAGTTTTTTCATTGGCCAATTGGTTTCATTGACTGGATAGGTCACTGTCACGGTAATGCATTTAAATTAACTCGTCCGGTCTGAATTTTTTGGTTTGGTAGGCTGGACTTTACCCACGCTGACTTTTCTAGCTGAGACTCTATTTCAATGGATTGTAATAGATAATTACAATTCATAATTACAATTCATACCTAGGCCGGGGCCAAACGAAGATACGTCCTTTTGGTTCTGACCTCCTCAATTAAGGTAACCCTGTTACTTTGACCCGTCATTTAACTTTCCTGCCAATTCACCTTTCGACATTTCGCCTTTCCAAAATTTGTCAAGTTCATCACCATTACACTGAACCTGTCTGGAAAATCAAATTTATTCCCTTAATTAGGCAGCATGACATAATTCAATGGCATTCATGGTTGAAAATTCACTCACTACCCACTTCATGTAGCCAGTGTACTAATATCTGACGTTTCAAGATCATCTCAGTAAATAAATTAGAATACAGTGGGGGCGAGAGTAGGGAATGCTCATTGGCAGAGAAATCAATTGCACCGGGTTTTACTTTATTCCTTCAAAATTTTGAAAAAGATATTAGATGATGACTTATTTTATTGTCCTCAATCACGTGGAAGGGAACGCACAAAGAACCTGAAGTGTTTTGACTCAAATTTCTGAATGAGTTTTCGTCATTCATTTGACTGACAAAAAGTGACACTAGTTAAAAAGTAAAAAAATATTACTTTTGAAATCAATTTTATTCACACTCAATTCCAAACAAGTCCCTCTTTCTGGGTGGACACTTGGTAACTTGCATAGAAAACGTTTGTCCATTAATATCATCAACGACTTTTCACCAGTCACTGGCGTCACTGTCAGTCAGTCCTTTAAAATTACATTTTTTTGGGTCGTGATCCCACATAAAATTCTTTTATTCCCGTTCTACTACCCGTACAAAAATCGGTCCTGCAGCAAATTGGGACCATCCATTGAAGGCTCTTGCTTACAATGTTCGTGTGACGTTCAATGAAACTTTTTCATTTTAAAATGTTGGATTATTTATATCAGCTCATTGCAGAATGGTTTATATAAAATGAAATACCACAAAACTTGTCCCAAAATAAACAAAATAAGTCCCTCTTTCTGGGTTGAAAGTTTCAACTTGAAACTGGGTAACTTGTTTGCTCATTAAATTCATCCACGACTTTTCTCCAGTCACTTCCAGTCAGTCCCATAAAAAACATTTATGAAATAATCCAAAATGTTTACTTTTCTCTTAACAATTTACGTCTCATTTACATTTATTCAATGTTACAGTCCCTCCCTTTGTGTTAATTCAGAGACAAATAAAAACGGAGACAATTTTGAGTGCTTTTTCAAATTTTTGGAATCATCCAAAATAACAATTCACACTTTCTCCTTTGGTGAAATATTCCCCAAACATTTGGCCACCACTCAAAAATTGAAAATCCCGCGGACCCTCTGCCTTCAAGATTTCACCAGTTTGTGTGGATCCAAGGAGACGACAAAATTTATTGAAGGTTCCAACGTCCATTTAATTATTGACCACAGCGCCCCCAGCTCTTCCGATGCTTTCTCATGGCCCTTGCTCTCCTTCATGAAAAAATATGGGGAAAGCAAAGGTCGAAATGTGTTTCATGACCTCATTCTGACCTTCACTTTCCACACCGAAAATGATCCACAATTGATCTTGACCCCGATTAAATATGCTTCGTCTGTGAGGAAGTTGACCTTTGCGCCCGTTAATTTGTTGCATTTTGAGTTTTATTATTGTCCTTGTGAAAAATGTCGCGTGGAGATTCTTGAATTGAAGTCAACTTGGATTCTTGACCCTTACATTATTGGCGGTGACTTATGGGTCAAACTAATATTGTTGGATGTCATCACATTTGGCACGAGGCACACTGGCTCGAGTCAGTTAGTGAATTGGTCTGAGAGAGGGAGAGGATCTTTGACATGGCTCAAAAAATTGATGGTAGCGCAGCGATCAAAATACTTTTTAGGAGAAGTTAATTTGTATCACAAAATTTCGGAGACACAACACAAAAATCAACTAAATTGGGACTATCGTCGTTTACTACATGAAAAACTCATGTTTTCCCCACAAATAAAATTAGCCAAAGAATTTTTAAGTGGTCTCAACATTTCGTTTCGATTTGGCGCCAATGTTTACATCGGATATAAAAATAAATTTTGTGGTACCATGACGGGCTTTTGTGGAAACTGCAAAAATCAAAATGTGTACAAAAGTTATGACCACTTAATCAAAATGTCAGACGAGTACTTGGCCATCATTTATCCCGAAACCATTTTCAAATTGGAGTCCCCGGTCCGTTCCATATCCCTCCCATTTTCAGTTCCACTCTGGGGTCTCATTGGTCTCGTTGTTTTCATGGTCATTCCCATTTATCGGCTTGTCCTCAAACTTGGCAGTGACCTCACCACGAGCGTCCTGTCTATTTTGGCTCCATTCTGGGTCCAAATTTTACCACAAAAACGGCGGTCAATATTTTTCACAATTTGGGTGATGGTGGGGTTTGTGTGTAGTCAATTGTACGTCATGGAATTGAAGAGCAGCACCCTTGTCCCTGGTGTCAATGTCATCAACTACAATTTGACTCAATTGGTTCAATTGGGCTTTAAATTTAAAGACTTGAATCATGACAGCCTCCGTGTTAATTTGAAGTCCGTAAATGGCTTTGAGAAAAATATTGACCCGATCCTGACCTTGATTTTGAAAAACTGGTTGAGTTTATGGGAAACTGATGGATCAAAAGACAGGGAGGCCGTATTGGTTTCATTTAGATTGCGAAACGAATTAGCATTAAGGCGTAGCGTCACCTATGAAACAAATTATTATGTACTTGAACAACCCATTTGCATGACAACAAGGATGTGGGCATTTAGCTCACCCAATTTGGATTTCATTGTCAAAGCTTATGAACAAGCTGCGGCCTCTGGACTTGTCCATTTTTGGGTGATGTTGGACAATTTTATTAACCCTTGGGCATGAGCCAGAGGACGCAAGGAGCATGACCCGAAAGTTTGGAAATGGGAGGCCCAAAATAAAATGGATGAGAGAAATTCAGAAAAGTTGAGGAGGATCGACAACTCCCTGGTCAAGTCTGCTTTTTATTTCGCCTTTGGCGCCTGGACTTTAACTGTCGTCACGTTTTTAATTGAGATTAAATTGAAATGAAAGAAATGATTAAGTTTGTGGGTCTCTTTGGGATTAGTTTTGAGACGTGAAATGGACAGGAGGATTTCTGGATGAAAATGAAAGAGTCACGTGCTCAGTTTTTAAGAATTCCACTCATTCCATTTTTTTCTCTGCATGGATTTAATTTTGATGAAAAACGAGTGAGACATTTTAAATGCATACAGGGGCCATTTATCATTTTCAATCATTTATGCCATTGTCAAGACTCTGCCGTTTATATACCAATTAATTTAACTGTAGCTAACTACAGTACTGTAGTTAACTATGCTTTCAGCTAAACAGATAAATTACAACACTGACAATTGCAAACATATACCCAATGTCTCCAATTATTTTTGGAGTAAACAAAGTCCTCCAACACAATGGAAGGGGACGCACAAAAAACTACAAGTGTTTTGACTAAAACTTTCTGAATTAATTTTTGTCATTCAATTGAATGACAGAGTGGCACGCTTTAAAGATAATTTCAAAATAATTATTTTCAAATGAACTCCATTCACAACCAACTCAAAGCAAGTCCATTTATTGAGTAACTTAAATTGAAAAAATGTTTGTCCATTAAATTCAACAAACAAACTTTGTTTGTTGTATTCAACTCGAGCATTAAATTCAACAACAACTTTTCTCCAGTCACTCTCAGTCAATCCCATAAATAAACCATTTTAATTAGATCTTTAAAAATATTTTTTCCCATTTTGTTCTAGAATTTGAATGACACTATTTAATTTTAAAATGTTGGATTATTTATACCAGCTCATTTAGAAATATTTGATACAAAATGAAATTAATTTTTGTCTTAATAATTTACGTCTCCATTCCATTTGGATTCATTGAATGTTCCAGTCCCTCCCTTTGTGTTAATTCGGGGACAACTAAAAATGGAGACAGTTTTGAGTGCCTTTTGAAATTTCTTCAATCATCCGAAATAATGATCCACACTTTCTCCTTTGGAAAAATATTGCCCAGAATTTCGGCCACCACCCGAAAAATGAACATCCCGCGCACTCTCTGCCTCCAAAAGTTGACTACTTTGTGTGGATCCAATGAGACGACCAAATTCATTGAGGGCTCCAACGTCCATTTAATTATGGACAACATCGTCTCCGCTTCTTTAGATAACTTACAATTGCTCCTGTTCTGGTTCATGGAGAAATATGGAGAAAGTGGAGTTCGAAATGTATTCCATGACCTCATCCTCACCATCACATTCCACCCTGAAAGGGACCCACAACTGTATTTGACCCCAATAAAATATGAATGGACTGTGTGGGAGTTGACCTTTGCGCCCGTTAATTTGTTACATTTTGAATTTTATTATTGTCCATGGAAAGAATGTCAAGAAGAAGTCCAATTTGGATTATCGACCCATGCAACAATTTTGATGACATATGAGTCAAAAAATTCAATTGGATGTGACCTGGTCAGTGAATTTGTCTGAAGGGTCGAGAGGATCACTGAAATGGCTCAAGAAATTGATGGTGACCGAACGATCCAAATGTTTTTTAGGGGAGGTGAGGATGCGATGCAACCATGAGAACATGGAGATGGTGTGGAATTGGGATTATCGTCGTTTTCTAAAGGAAAAAATGTTTAAGACAGCACGAATAAAATTTGCAAAGGACTTTCTGAGTCATCTCAACATTTCCCTCCAAGTTAGTGCCAATCCTCTTATTTCATATAACAACAAATTCTGTGGGTCCATGCAGCCTTTTTGTGGCACCTGTACAGGCCCGTAGCCTGATATTTTGCATGGTGGATGTGCATGGGTTTGGCCCGGCCAAGGGGGTTACAACCCCCCCCCCCCTCTAAATTTTTTTTACATGTAAAGTACATTTGCTTACAGAAAAAATTTCCCAAAAATGGTGAAAATAGTATCAACCCCCCCCCCCCTAGACGGCAAAAATCCCCCCCTGATTTTTGATCTAGCAACGCCACTGATAATTATGTAGAACCATCTGAAGTGGGCCTCAAGAATGTAGGAGTATGTGGGATGGAAATGAATAAGAATAAATAAAGGGGGACTTACATCAACACTTTTTATAAGCCTTTTTAGTCCGTCAATCGGGGTAAAAATGCGTTCATCAAACAATTAAAGCTTGAAAAAAAAGTTTCAACTTTTCTCTGTTTCAACTTTTGAGGCTACATAGTTCTTGAGAAAAATCGGTGAGAAATGTAAAAAGAATGAAATGTCATGTGATCACTCATACGAGCTCATTTGGAAAAGTCAAGCCTTTTTTGCAAAAAAGGACCAATGCCCAAAGTTGCGCAGTACTAGGAAAAGGTTCTTAAAAAGTGTTGAACTGGACGACTTTAAAATGCTGATGTGAGTCGATAACATAAATGAAACCCATCCATTTTTCTTCTTCCTGAACACTCAAGCAATGGCTTCATTTTGTATATTTCTCAAACCTCTCTGAACCTGGCTTAAATTTTGATGTGCTTTACAAAAATTTTGGCCCGGCCCTCTCACATCCTCGACCAGGCCCGGCCTGGATGCTCGCAACCTCCACAACCTCGGTCGCTACGGGCCTGGGTCTATGTCCGAGATGGTCCATGTGAGGAAAAATCACCTGTGAGCATGCCCGCTCTCTAAAATTGTGTAGAATCTCACCAGCTCAATATGGCCGCCAACTTTTTTATTTTTCAATGTCAAATTGTACAGTTAAAAAATCCGTAGTAAAAATATTGTTTTTATTTATTGTTTAATTTTAAATTATTTCAATCGTAAATTGCCACCAAAGGAAAAGCGAACAAAAAAAAGACGAACATTTTCGACAATTTCTATCGTTTTGAAATTGCCCACACAATTTTTTAAACTTGCCACTTGTCCCTCCAAAAGAAATTCACTACACCATAATTTAGTCTTTGTGTTCGTGCTTGTAGGAAGAAATACGAATTTAGTACAAAAATACGTGCAAAAAATGTAAGCCCATGTGTTGTAGTGAAATGTGCCAAAAGGCTAAATTTAGTTCAATTTTTTTCGCAACTCTACCCGCTCGAGCTTCTATTAAATTGAACTGAGAATTTTTTACTTGGGAAAAATTTACTTTCGTTTCTATTTATCTTTCCTTTTCTTCCTTATTTTTGAATTTGCTGAATTAATTAAATTATTTTAATTTATAGTTAAAAATTACAGTTCAAAATATTATATAATACTTTATAAAATGAACCTTCCAAAATTAGAATTAACAGCGTTCATAAAGGTACAAAATTTAAAACTTTATTTAAATTCGATTTAAATATTATGCAAAATTTACAATTATTATTCACAAAACTTTGTATTCAATTTTTTACAGCGATGCAGTTCCGCCGCCACAATAGACTTGGAGATTGCCAAATTTAATTTAATTTGTGCCAAAACTGCCCGCCAATTTAGTCGTGTCACTACCCCTCCATTTCTCATGGGCGACAACATTGGCTTAAATTCTGAATGGTGAGAACAGGGTCACGTGACTTTAACCGTAATTAAAATGATTAAAAATGTCAAATTCTATGACCTTTGTAGGCAAATCTACGTGGAAGGGGCAGACGGTAATGTGGGCTGTTTTATGGAGTTGACGTCATCACCCCTAAATCAAGGATATCTCGCCAAAGGAATTCGCTGCAAGTTTTCCATGGGAGTTGGGAGTAGCCGGAATCGTTTTATTTTGAAATGTGGCCGTAAGTAAAACAAAATTAATTAAATAGTAATTTAAATTAATTAATTGTGTCATTAACAGAATACGAGCCCCTGGAAGGATTAATAAATACAGAAAATTTAAAATGTGGCCATCGTTCCGTCGCAGAAATATTTGATTTGTACAAGCGCGCCAAAATATTATTGGAAAATGACACATTTCGTTTGAGCATTGACTTGGAAATTGAGTATGAGGGAGAGGATGATGACAAAATTATTCAAATTAAATCCCACCAAAGACTCGAAACTCTGTCACGTGATCTGGAGCAGCTTTTAGTCTCTCACATAAACTTTCCAACGTCAAATCAACCAAAATCAAAATATTCAGATATTCTCGTCAAATGTGGAGACAGCGTCTTTCCATGTCACAAACTGATTTTGGCGGGTAAATTTTAAATCACAATTATTTTAGAAAAAAATATAATTTTGAAATTCCCTCCTTTTTTATAGCTCGAAGTAAAGTTTTTAGTGCCATGTTAGAAGCGGATATGGCCGAATCGGTTAAAAATGAAATTGTCATTAGTGACATGACCCCACCCACTTTGACCGCGCTTTTACAATACATTTACACAGGGCGGGTTGACAATCCCAAAATTCCCGCTACTGGTTCTGAGGATTTAAAAACAGCCAAAAATTTGAGTACTGCGCAATCTACAGGCGCTGAACTGTGTGGAGATTTACCTCAAAATTTAAATGATGTCGAGCCAGCTGTAGCTGCTCAAGTTCCTAATTTGAATATTGCCACCCCAATTGTAGAAAATTCTGATTTGAATGCTCCCACTGTAATTAAGAAAAATTTAAATAATTTGAACACTCCCACTACCGAATCGGCGCCGGCGCTAACTGGTGGCGAAAATCCGAGTGAGACCAATTTAATTAGTGTAGGTGGTGAGAATGTCAAGGAGAGTTCAAATATTCCCGCCTTATTGAATCCGCCATATGTCGAACCAACAACATTCACGTGGATAGAATTATTGGATGGCGCGGAAAAATATGATTTGGCGCCACTCAAAATTTTATGCTTTGACAAAATGCTGGAAACTCTTGATGAAGAGAATATCCTCAACGTGGCGCTGGCAGCTCAAACTTATGGCGCGGGAATCCCAATTTTGAACACTATTCAAAAATTTTGTATAGAGTAAGTTTTATTATTCAAATATTAATTAAATCTCTAGTTGTAATAAAATTAAATGGATTCAATTTAATTATAATTAAAATAGGAAAATGGGGACATTGATGAAAAGTTCAACTTTTAAACAAATTTTGGTCTCAAATCCTCAATTATTTTTTCCAAACCATGACCATAGCCCAGTGTCATGGATCCCACTCGAAAACCGGCAGCAAGTCTGACGCCAGTTTAAATTAAATATGATTTAAATGGTTGTTAAATTAATTTTTAATCTTGGTAAAAGTTTAAATAAAGCTCTTTAAATAAAATGTTTTGATTTTTACTAATTCATTGAAACGATTGCAAAAATTCAACTGAACAAAATTTTATCACATAAATGACTAAAAATATAAGCATTGGATAAGGTCAGCATAAAGGTCACGTAAATATTTTTCTCTTTTCATAAACACCCTAAATTACCTGCCTAATTAACACTCTCCGCTTATTTTCCAAAAACAGAAACATTTTAATTAAAATATTATACAATTAAGTTTGCTCTAGACTCTAGACAATAATTGAAAGCAATAATAAGTTAGTTGACTTTGACCATGTTTTTGAATTTCTGAACACAAACGAGTGGGCCCAGTTTGAACAGAATTTTTGACTGACCAAGGGCAGACCAGACCACCCATAACTTTTAAAAGTTTTAAAGTGGAATACAATAATAAAACAATCATGGCATCTAGGCATGCTCCTAATGTGTTTCTATGAATTACCAACCCAAGCTGGGTTTGTCTATTGTCATTGACAAGCCCGGGAGATAATTTGAGATAAATTTATTCATGGGTTTGGAAAAGATCACAATTAAAAAGAAAATAACTAAAATTGTGAGTAAGATACAAAAATAAAATTGAACTGTCGAAATTATTTATTTGTTAGTTTTCTCTCAAAAGGTACATGGCCCACCATTAAACTGTCATGTCAAAAATATGATTCGGCTCCTCCTCGAGTTTTTCAAAATACCGTAAACTCTCAATTAAGCGCCCATTGTTTCTTAAATTAAATTTAACCATTTTGTTCTTCCCGCCATGGCCATGGCCAGCTTGGGAAAAAATAAATTGTTTGTTTGAACAAGTACTCAACGACAGTTTT
The DNA here is from genome assembly GCA_034700945.1 of Arrhopalites spinosus. NCBI lineage: Eukaryota > Metazoa > Arthropoda > Collembola > Symphypleona > Arrhopalitidae > Arrhopalites > Arrhopalites spinosus. The sequence continues at coordinate 38,831 of JAQIVZ010000625.1, read as the reverse complement.
GGTAAACTTTGAAATTTTGCCAATTCTCTCCCATAAACCACCTCGGATGGTGGAATATTTGAGAGTGGTAAAAAATAAACTGGCCATGTCTCTCTCTCTCTCTCTCTTATGTGGAAACATGAGAGTAGACATTAATTTGGCTAAATTTTGAAAATATTTGCCATGTTTTCCTTCATCACAACTGGCCCTGAGAAAACTACAGCCATAGTTTTTTTTAAAAATAACCACGTCAGCGGTACACAAATTTTTAGTGGCGACTATTCAGTGAATTGTGTCTTTGCGAAAATGTTGAAAAGAAAGATCTCCGTTGGGCCTATTTCTGCTTCTCCCTCATTGGCCATCTTGGAATGCTCCCTATTCAATTTGACCCGCATTCTTCTCCCAAACTCCGCATCATTCTCCAAGGCCCCCGTCGTTGGCTCTGGCGCTTTTGGCTTGCGAATGGATTGGCCATGACGTTATTTAAAAGTTGCCGCTTAATTCAAGCCCTTGTTTTTCAGCAGTTCGTTCAATTCCACCATCTGTGTTGGCACATTGCACTAGTGACGTGTTACGTCATCTTCATATTTTGGAATGTTCATCTTTTTGCTATTCACCCGGGAATCAATGAAACGATTTTTAATGAACTCAACATTTACGATGAAGATCAATTTCAAATTCCGTCACAAGCCTACCACAAAACCTTATTTGCCTTACGTGCTCCAAAGGCTAAAGGAAGTTCAATTTTGTGGAGAAATATTGTACTTCAAAAATTTGAACAAAAAAAAATGGGTGATGACAAAATCTACGCTCCTACGCCCCCCATTATTTTGATAATGTCATTGGCGGCTTGTCAATTAGAGATGTGGAGATGGGGGGAGTGACAACTTCCTCTGACTTTTCCCCTTCATTTATGAGACTCCCTGTTTCACTGGCCCTTGGGATCTGCGTCCGAGCCTCTTTTCCATTGACCCTTAGACCTTGTCTGAAGCCAATGACCCTTGAGGAGGGACTCTTGGACCCCTTTGGTGTCTTTTCCGCATCTGTTAAACTCCCATTCGTCTGAGTCTACCATTAAAAAATATTTTTATTTTAGTTAAATGGGTTAATTTTAATTTATATTTTAATTAAATAAAATGAACCTCGATTGCTCCTCCATTTTGTGTGGTTGTCTCAATGGCTGCAATCAAATGAGAAATTTCAATTGGGGCCGTGGGGATGGTGGGAGGGACAATTTCCTCCGTATTTGTGGATTCATTGGCTTCATGTTTTACGAGACTCTCAATCGTTTTTCTTGTTCAGACAGAATACTGAAATCAAATTAAAAATTACGGTCAATTAATTAAAATTAAACTGTTGATATGACTCATCATCACCTAAGACAACTCTCATTTAATTTTATTTAATTACAATTAAATTACCCTTTCAAAAATATGATGCCATTCATGACCTCCGAATTTGACGGTTGAATTTTGAATGATGGGTCCCAAATTTGGAAAAGTTTATTCTTCAAAACTTGACATTTGTTGACCTCACTATTCTCCAACTTGACCAGTTGAATAGAATTTTGTAAATGTGGGCGTAAACTGTTGAAGGTGATGTTGATGGCTCTTTAAATATTAAAATTAATTGTAACCAAACTGTAAAGATGATTAAAGTTAATCAATTAAGTACCGTTCGGTTTGAAGGACAATGTCCTGTATTTCTCCTTTCTCAGAGTCTACCTGGCCCAATATTTTGGTCAAGAAGTTCAAATTTTGAGTAAAATTTTGACGCTGGACATTTTCATTCTCAACAATTTCTACTTTCTTTTTTAGCTTTTCCTTGACTTGTGTAAAATCTTTGATTTTCTTGTCTGCAATATTAATGTCCTTGTACAAGCCCTCAAGTTTTGACTTGACCTGGGCCGTCTCCAATTAGAAGTTTGGGAGCCAATTGGTGGACTCATCTGAAATTTACAATTAATTGCAATAACCCACAAAAATATTTGAAAAATTTGTTGCAATGGTGATCAAAATTGGGAAAAAATTTATCCCGCAATCGACTTGGAATTTTTTTCAAAAAGTCACACACCCCATGCTCACCTCTGATAATCAATACATATAATGTGTAACACGATTCCTTTGAAATATATCTCCTCCTAAACTACTCAATGTACTGAGATGAGCAATACGTCATTTTAAAGATAATTTGTCGGTGATGGTTTTAGGCCAAAAAACTTGACCCAACTATGACCATGGCCCCCAAAAAATTTGGCCAATAGTCCCCACTTAGCCACTGTTTGCCATAGTGACGGCCAAAAAAAAACATTGGTCAAAGTATTCAAAAAATTTTATATTTGAAGTAACATTTGTAAAACAAACTCTGGACGTAACCCATTGTTACAATTATATCACTTAAAATAATTTTTGACTTTTCTTTCTTCTGACCCACAGAGCAATCAAATAAACGTTTATTAAATTGCTCTGTGTTTCGACTTCAGCTTCTTTGTGCAATTTAAAAGAGAAAAATACTTTACGTGTTTTGTCCTGGCCGGGTCGTACAAATTGGATTTTGACCACTGGACAAATTAAACTTTTTTAATTAGTCCTGAAATCTTTGAACCGTATAAACTAAAATCGTTCTATACAATAAATTAATTTTGACTCTTCAAATAAGTTTTCGGCCACACGTGCACACGTTATACGCAATTCAGGTGCTACAAATCCATTTTGACCCAATTATTTATACTTTGACGGTCAGTTGACAGTTAGCTTAAATTGACATTTGAGTTTTTTAGTGCAAATTGCGCCGATACGACAAAACTTCAAATAAAATTTTACCCAAACACTAAGCGTAAACTGACCATAACCGTACAAACACATTACAGAAAACATTATACATAGTGGACACGTAAGCTGCTAAATTGGCGGTCCCACATTTTTGAGCTAAAGGCCCGGCGCGCCATTATTTTGCGAGTTCGCTGCGGACATGACGCAGCTTACGTGTCCCCTATGAATAATGTTTTCCGTACTGCAGTCCCGTATATGATCTTAATTCACACAATTATAACTTAGCTAGACAAATTTTAAATTGACTTGACAAATTATAGGTTCAACAAAATTAAGCTTGACTCGGCACATTTTAATCTGGCTCTTTAAATTGAAATTTGACCCGGTAAATTATAAACTGGGTCTATAAATTCTACTTGGTTCCTGCAAATTAATAATCTGACTTTATGCTGTTTAAGTTAGAAATTTACATAAAGTATGACTTTATAAATGAAGCTTTAACTCTAACAGTACTCGGATCTTACAAACAATAATCGGCCCTACATATAAAATGTTAACACTTGGACCCGACAAATTAAACAAGTGATTAGGCCCTATAAAATGTCATTTCACCATGCAATAATTTAATTTAAATGTTGATCCTACAAATAAAACTGTTGCCATAGAAATCAAAATTTGTTGTAATCAGGTCAAGTTTTATAAATCATGATCTGACACTGTAAATCAAGGCGAAGCACAGCACAGTGTCAGGTTTTCGTCAAAAAATGTTCATAATCAATATTGATTATGAATTTAATAACTTGGGCAACAATTTGGAAACTGAAAATAAAAATGGAAAATCAAAAATTTTGTGTCAAAAGGTTCAAAATAATTTTTTCCACCAATTACCACTTTTTCAGCACCATTTAAAGTAATTTTGGACTTTAAACATTTTGAATTTAGACAAAAATTGAATTTTTATCCTTGCACACAATTTTTGGCTGAATCCGAATATTTCAAGTAAAAAAATTACCTTAAATGGTGCTAAAAAGTGGTAATTGGTGGAAAAAATTATTTTCAACCATTTGACACAAAATTTTTGATTTTTGATTTTTATTTTTAGTTTTCAAATTGTTGTCTAAGTTATTATATTCATAATCAATATTGATTATGAACATTTTTTGACGAAAATCTGACACTGTGCACAGTTTGACCCTACAAATGAAAATTTCATTTTTATAACGCTGTTTCAAACCTACAAAAAAGGACCCAGTTACCCAACAAATAGAATTTTGAGGCCACCAACAAAGCTTCAGTCTTATAAATGACATATCGCTCATCATTGATAACACAAACTTGACAGAGTAGTGTGACGAAGAAATCGTAGAAAGTACACTAACTATACGGCTGCGTAGCAGCCTACAAATTCGCTTGTTAATAAATAATCAGCAGGATCAGTACGTACAGTTCAAGAAATAGTTTTTAGACCGAATAATTACGCTGTGGTAGAAGAGTCATCAAGGTTCCAAAGTGAAAGTCGGGATTTTTTATATTTAAAAAAAAGACCACGCAAGCACAAATGACAAAAATGCACTTCAAAATGCTCCATTACGTTCCAAAAAATTTATTGCTCTGTAGGATGCAAAATTACAGGATTTAGAAAGTTCGCTCCAGGCAGTACAAATGTCCCCAGTGGAGAAATGTTACCATTCCTTCCCAAGTATTTCATTTTCTATTTTTTCAACAAATGATGAAAATGAAATTGAAAGTTAGCTGAAAAGTTAAATTGGTTTCTTGTTAAAACAAATTTGCTTTTTTGTTGGTTGTTTTTGTACAAAATAACTGCTCCCTTTTTTTCATGTTAAACCTTCATTCATAATTTAAAGGCAATTAAAAATAAATTGAAGTACAATAATTTTTGCAATATTAGGTATTGCAACTTGACAAGGTTCAAGACATTTGTTGCTACAGAAATTATGAACACCCATTGCCAAAGAGGGTGGATTTGCGCCGTACTTTTAGAACTAAGCCCTTCAGTTGCTTAAATGTGGCATATTTTGAAAATGTATAAAAAATTTAGTGAGTGGCTTATTTTTAGCTGTATCTGTCACAGACATTACAAATTATGTAAAATTTAATATGTAAATGCATTTGAATCTCAAATGACTAACAGACCATTGTGGCTACTCAAAATTGTCAATAAAATTGCACGTTCTGGATGACTCTTTTCTGGCACTCAATCACTCAATGAACAGTTTCTGTACTCAATAAACATTACAAACTTTCATGTTGAAACTTGTCCAACTGAAGGATTTTGTTTTTCGTTTTAAAAGAGATTCAATTATTATTCTAGAAATGTTTTCTCCACATTTTGAGAATAAGTTAATGAAAGTCAGCTTCAAAAAGTAAGGTGATATTTTTTTGTTATTATTTCTACTTCTACTTTACTCTACAAAAAACATTTCTCAGATTACATATACTCTTCTACTTTTAGCTCAGCTCTACAGAAACTAAATGACCCTTGAAATGAATTTTAGGCTAAAGAAAAAGACTTCCTCTAAAACAAAGGATGCACAAAAACAAGTTTATTGCCATTCCATGTTTTGTCTATTGCCTATTGAGTTGGATCATAAATTCCAAGTAGAAGTAAGCTTGTTGCATTTTGTGTCTACTTGGAGTGCGAGTGGCTAGTCCAAGGGTTCCTTGATCCTTCGATGCTCGCGGATGACAAGTACTCTCTTCCTCTCTCTCTAAAACAAAGAATGAACAAAACAAGATAAGTGCCATTTCATGTTTCTTTTATTGGGTTGCATCATACATTTCAGGTGAACGTCTATATTCCCTTCCACCTTTTCCTTTTCCTGATTCTCAAACCTTGCCTTTTTCTCTTGCCCTTGGAGCTAAAAGTGGCCCTAGAATTCTGGATTTTTTTTTGCATAATTATTCTGACGACGTAATTTTATAATCATAAGAATGCAAAGACAATGAATTCACTCTGAAGGCATAAAATTAAGTTAAAAATGAAATTACACATTACAATTAAATTAATATGTGCACATTTTTACGATTTAGAGATTCAGTAATTTAATTTATTTCACTTAAATAGCATTAAATTTAAAATTAATTAATTCTAAAGCCACGAGTGCCCATTTTCTTTGACGTGACATACACGTTCATGGTAGCAAAAAGGTTAATCTTTTCAAAGCAGCAAAAAATTTAATGAAAGGCAGCTACAGGATTTAAGTGAAGATCACAAGTAAAAACGATACATAATTAAAAATAATTAATTAAATTAAAAATTGTGACGAGGTAGTCAGAGAATTGATCAGTATTTTCTCTTGAGTTAAAGGTCCATCTGTCAAAATACAGATAAAATATTTAATTTTAATTTAACTCACTTTATTTAAATGTCTTTAAGTACCCATTGAACTATACGAAGTGTCTCTCGCATCACTACGAGCAGCAAAAATGGCGTTCCTCAGGGCCAAAAAAATGACCACGCCCATTGTCAGTGGTGGTTCCCCAACAGCTATACATTTTTTAAGAATTCAAAAAATAATTAAAAAACAATTTAAAATACAAGACAATAATAAGTCAAAGTACCCTTAGAACGAAGAACCCCAAAAGGATTGGGCGCCTTCCTCAAAAGGGTCACACGAAAGTCTGCTGGAATGTCGGCAGCGGTGGGTGGTTGGTAGGTCTGAATTTAAAATAAAAATTAATTAAAAAGTTTAAATATATTTAAATAATTTTTGACTAACCCAAGTTCGATCAGTTAGTAATTGACCATCATTGGGGTCATAAATTAAATTTTCTGTCGTCCACCAGCCAATCGCCATCACAAAGGCACCCTCAATTTGACCCACATCAACTTTTGGATTTAAACTTCGACCTGCATCCTCCCATAAATCTACTCGCAGTATCTAAAAATATTTTCAAAATTTGAATTTCCCCCTCTTTTTATATTTAAATTAAATTAATTAACCTTGTACTCTCCAGTCAGACAGTCAATCTCACATTCGGCTAATGTCAACCCCCAAATGTCATACCTTTTAACGGGGTCATCAGGCGTGTATCTACAAAATTTGGAATTTTACAAATTTTTGAAATGATGTTCAAAATTTGGAACTCACAGGTAACTGGCGGTTAAATCAATGCTAAGTTGTCCACAAGCTCTCACAACAGTCTGCCACGTGGGATTTTTCAGTTTGTCTCTAACTGGCTTCATCCTGTCCAACAATGTTTGGCATGCTACTGATGCAGCCTATATTCAAATTATTTTAAAATTCCCACCAAAATTCTTTTACTTTTCTCCCGCCAGTTTTTTTTCTTACATAACAACACAGCTCACTAGTGATTGAGCCTCCAGTCAAGTCAGCATTGGCGCCAATTAAATTGTTTGTTGGTGTGATTCGAACCTCCCCCACGGGAATTTTGAACATGTACGCCACCGTTTGAGCCACCTTGAAATTATTTTGAAATGAAATATTTTGGCAATTTTATTTAATTAAAATTTTTTTAGTACCTTTGTGTTAATTCCTTGACCTGAAATAAAAAAATGCAAATTAGAATAGATAAAATTTTATTGAAATTGGAATATTTAAATTTTCCTCCATTTTTCACTGACCAACTTCAATGCCGCCATGAGTGACGACGACAGAGCCATCAATTTTATAGATGGCGACATAAACAGGAAATTTAACGGCGGGATAATCCAAAAAGTATCTCAAAGGAACTACAGCCAATCCTCTTTTCCTCCATCTGTTGGACTACAATCAAAATTAATATTTAATTAATTATTACCCAACTTTAGTGATAAATAATTAAAATTGTAATTAACTAACTTGATTAAAATTACTAATATTTTCTTTTCTTTTATCATAATTAGCTGCTGTCTTCATCTTCTCAATCATTTTAACAATGCGATTTTCACCATTAAATTTTTTATGATTTCCATTCGGGACTAAAAGAGCACCGCCATCTTGTATTAAATTTAATTGTCGTAAGTCAATCGAATCTTTTTTTAATGTGAAGGCAATGTGTTCCATTATATTTTCTATTATTGCAATCCCTTGAGATGTTCCTTCAAATCCAAAAAATAAAAAGTTAGCAAAAATTTGCAAGTGCCAGTAGTGTGATTCGAACCTGGAGCTCGACAATAAGTCATTGGCGCCTTGTCTGAGAGGACTTGCGACGGCGTTATTTTCCAACCGGTGACGTCATAACAACTTTGCATAAATTTGACAGCGTCATCAATATCCGCGTCATTTATCACAGCCCCAACTTCAGCGAAAATTGAAGCGGTCAAATTGGCAATTTTCCCATTATCGTCTACGCCTACCTTTAATTAACAGTTAAAAGTTAAACTTGATTTTGATACAATTTTTAATTGTAATTTACTTGATATTTGGCAACGTAAGGACTTCGCTTGCCAATCATTCTCATGTTGGTTTCCAAATCCAAAATTATGCGTACTGGCTTGTTCAGTTTTTTAGCTGCTACAGCGCATGCGGCGGCTGTAAGTGACGCACGTGATATTTTACCGCCGTAGGCTCCTCCTATTCTTCGTACCTGTAAAATTTGAAAAATTGTCCCGAATTATTTGTATTTATTTACAAATTGTAGATTTTAATTTGGGAAAAAGTTAATTGTACCTCAATGGAGACCCTAAAAAGTCAGTAAAATAAAAAATATTTAAAAAAGAAGACAGTTTTTCAAAAAAAATTTCAAAATTTTGATTTCGTACTCATTACTGGAAATAGCCAGGGCTGACGCAATGGCCGCTTGAACGTGGTCCATCCATTGAGTAGCAGAATAAACTTGAATGCCATCTTCCGTTGGAATACAAAGACAACTTTGAAGTTCCATGTGAAAATGATACTGAGCGCCAAATCTAAATTCGCCATTGATCACCTGACTTGCTTTTCCAGTTCCTTTAATTTAAATTAATTTGTGTTAAAATTAATTAATTAAAATTATAATCCAATTTTGTTACCTTCAGGGCCTTTGACCATATCAAACAAATGAACGTCATCATTTTGAATTTTCCCACCAAATTCTGGTAATTTATCCTCAACATTTAGTATTGGCTTTTGAACATTTTTATATTTAACTTGAACCAATTTAACTGCCTTCAAGGCAATTTCCCGACTTTCTGCTACGACAAGGCAAAGAGACTGTCCTGCGTAGAGAATTGTTTTGGATACGAAAATCTGCGGGGAAATTTGAATTTTAGGTTTAAAAAAATTAAATAATTTTAATTAATTTAATTTACTTCTTCTGGATCTTGAAGAACCATGTAATTATTCACACCCATGACATCCTTGGCTTGAATTACAGCACGGACACCCTTGAAATTCTACAATTAAATAATTTAATTAAGTATTTATTTTTAAAATCATTTCAAAATTTTGAAGCGTACAAGAGCCGCTGTAGGGTCAATACTGTCAAGCTCTGCTTTGGCTACAGTACTAACAACAAAAGCGCCAAAAAGTTCACCATTTTTTGAACTAATGTCACTTATGTACTCGGCTTCACCTAAAATCAAAAATAATTAAAATAATTTGAATTTTTCAGGCTTAATCACGTGACAATTTTGTCTGACCTGAACACTGAGCCGCAGCTTCTAGTTTGGCTATTGGTTTGTTCAGAGGCCAAACAGATTCGTCTGTCTCGTAACTTTGCTTGGCAGTTGTCTTCCCTCTTTTTATTTCCCTCCCGCCACTTTGAAACTTCTCGGCGGCTTCCGTCCCAATAATGCGGAGTATAAACTAGAAAAATTAATAAAATTAATTAATTTTAATTAATTAATTATTTAACATTATTACTTTGTAGAGAAGTGACTGTGTCAATAATTTTCGGTAGGCAGGCGATGCGTCAGGGAGTTGCGCCGTTGGTTCGATTTCTTGTTGCAAGCTGGCCATGGCGCCCTGAATTGTCGCTGAGTCTTTTAATGATTTTCCTACAAGAAAAGTTTCTGTGGCAGTTGCGTGAACCTTTAATAAAAATTTTAGATTTCATTAATGACTATTAAAATTAATTAATTTTAATTGTAATTATTACAAATGTTTCATTAATCCCGCCGTAGACAATAGAAGGCCTTTCTTCAACAGTGAAATTTGTAATTTTCATTAAAAATCCCGCGTTCACATCCGCATGAGTACTTTGATAACGCCGGGTGATCTAAATAGTAATTAAAAACAAATTAAAATAATTATTGTTGAGCGGCATTTTTAAGCTGACTTTAAAACTCCGGAAAAAGATGGGCCCATCAAGTCTTGGAAGGTGAACTGACAGAATTAATTGATTTTCCATGTTAAAACTCAAAAATTCGGCCATGGCCACTGACGTCGTTGCAGTTGGAGATGAAGCTAGAAAATAATTATGAAAATTAAGGGAGGTCAAAGGTCAAATAATTAAAAAAGACAAACCAATTGTAAGGGTCGCTCTGAGAGTTGAAAGAAGCAAGAAAATGTCGGAAGGAAATTCTGGGTGCTTGTGCTTCAACATTAAATTCCCGCCCAAAGTGGCCATATTGCGCACCGAGACGTTGGCAATTCTCTGAATGTGCTTGGCCATGGCGGGGGCGTAACTAAAACCCGCCTGTTGGCTGGCTCTTTGAAGGAAGTTGATAGTGTTGAAAAGGGTCATCCCACTTCCTAGTGAGGCCCCCTCAGTTTCCATTGCCTCCATTGAAAGGGCAGGAACTTTTCCAATGTCAATGTAACCCACAAAAGGCCCTTCATTCTTGAAGACTCCTAATTAAATAATCATTTTGCCGTTTATTAATTAAAAGTTAAATATACCGGAAAAATTAAAAACTTACCAGTGCCAGTATTACCAGCTACAAATTTATAAGGAATTTTTTCTGTTTTAAATTTTTCTACGGCAGCAAATATGGCCGTTGTTGTACGCGCCACAATCCATTCTTCTCCTGTTTCTAAACTAAGGCGAATATTTTTAATTTCCAAAATTTCTTCCCGCGAAATTTTTTCGAATTCAAAATCAGTCTCTTTTGGAATTTGAGCATTTTCTGAGTCCTACATTTAAAAAAATGTCACAATTTTGAATTGTTTTTTTTACTTAAAATTTTTAAACTTACAGTTATGGTGCAATTTTCTGTAATGGTTTTACGATAAGCGTCAATTATAGGGCGGTAGCCAGTGCAGCGGCAAATATTGCCATCGAGTAAATCTTCAATGTCTTTTGCTTGTATTGGCGGTTGTCTTCGTAGTAAACTAATTTTAAAATTAATTGTCGTTGAAATTAATTCGTTTTTGGAAAATAGTTTAGTTTAGTTTATACCTATTCATTGTCATCACCATCCCTGTAATTAAATAAAATTGACAATTTAAATTTAATTTTTGGAATATTTTAAACCAAATTTTTACCAGGAGAACAAAAACCACATTGAGAAGCACCAAAATTGATCATTTCCTGTTGAATTTGACTATAGCCGCTTTGGCGCGTTCCAAGACTTTCAACCGTTGAAATTGTCCATCCATCACAAGCAAAAATTGGAATGAGGCACTGTCAATATTTTAAATTATAATTTGGCGCCAAAATCCATAATTTAGAAAGAAATGTTTGCAGACACTTACAGAGTTGACAGATTTCGTAGAGAGAGTGCCGCTAGCTGGATCCCTGTTTTGTATAGTGACCTTTAGTAATTAAAAAATTAATTAATTGAATATTAAATATTTAATTGTGAAACAATTTACAATGCAAGCTCCACATCCTCCTTCTCGACACATAAATTTAGTTCCACAAAGTCCCGCCTCTTTTCTTATATAATCCACCAGTCTTGACTCCGGGTCAAATTTATTTCCGGACCCGGTGGTGACTACAATTAATTTAAATTGTTAATTTGGTTCAAAAATAAAATTACAATGTTGAATACCTTCATGTAATTGTCCGTTAATGTAGAAAGTGATGACATCAGTCGTGTCTTGTGTTTGAGGACTAAAATAATATTTAATTTAAATTAAATTAAATATTTTACAAAAGTAAATATTAGTTAAAAATTTTGACAATTTACCTCAAGTCACTTTGTGCAGAACCCATGATTTAGAATTTATTGCCTTTGTCAATCCTGAAATGTCACCTTGTTTATTATCTTGAACACAACATTTTAAAATTAAATTGTAATTAGGTGAAAATTTGAAATTACCAGGTATTTATTTTGTGGGAGTATAGAGTTTGAAGTATAAAATTGAGTAAATAAATTAGAATTGTAGTTAACGTCAAAGTGTTTATCATGTGGAGAGTGAGAGTAGAATGAGGGCTGGGGGAGATTTTTGGAGGGGATGGGAGTCATCAACCTTAGTCATGTGACTCCTTTGTACAAAATTGCTATAGACAACATTCACAACAATTTGACTACAACTCAAAGACCTTTGAATGGAGTCAATTTTCACATTTTTTGGGCATGATAACCTTACCCACCCTCTCCAGCGACGTCGGCCCTTTTTCCCTTTTCTTTTCAAATAATCTTCTTGTGACACAAACGACTTTGACATGCCGATACGAATCCAACCTCATAAATTTAAATTAGCACAACTTGAACTAATTATTTGAATTTAAAATTAAATTATTCTAACATTGGGATATGATAAATGAACTTAAGATTAATTGGGATCAACTTTTTGGGAAAAAAAATCAAAATACTTTTATGAAGATTCACAATTTTGTTGGACAGAACTCAACCATTAAAATGCCTTTTTGACAATTAAACCCCGAAAAATACGAACATTAAAATCGGTTATGAGATTTAGGAGAGACGTACGGATAGAAACACCAATAATTGGTGAACCAAATTATTCGGTTTTTGATCTATAAAGAAAGCACTCGAGTCGAGTGACAATTGCCTTGACCCAGCTGGGTCAAGTCAAGTAATTATTACTATAGATCAATCTCATTTTTATTTTTATAATATTTCTAGAGTACCAATAAATTAACTACTAATTTTTATTTAAACTCCGGTTGCTTATCTTTAATTTCAATAAAAATAATTTCAGATAAATTGAACTTGAAGACAAATAAAGAAAGCCTTTTAATCAAATTAATTTAATTAATTGTAAATTAATTTTCGTATGTCTAGAATAGAAATTGTGGACGTTAAATGTTGAATTTGGCGTGTTGGTTTAATGGAGCTCTCAAATTAATTGCAATCAATTTTTGCATTGTAAACAGGCTTGCAACTTTTTCTTTTTATTGTTATTTTAGTACTTTGAGCTCACAACAATTTAAAAAAGCGTGTGAATTTTGTTAAAAATATTGAAAATTAATTCAAATGTTCCCCCCAATTTATTTTCTTATTTTGTTCCTTCAGTTACTCCAATTTGTGCCCACCATTTCTAGTCTTGAATTTGAATTGAAAAAATATTCCATACAAAAGGGAGAAGATTTGGAGATTACAATATTAAAAATAATTATTAATCTCAAATTAAATGACATTAAATGTTCTTCATTAAATGTTCTCCATCAAAATTTTAAACTTGTTCAATTTCATCAACATTACCATCCCATAATTACTGCCCTACTTCAAAATAAAATGAATGACCCCATAAAATTTTCAAGTCACTGTAAATTCATCATTGCAGACATACTTCAATCTAAGTCTAAATCCTGCGACGGGGAAAATCCACTGAAAATTGAAATTTCATCCGAAAATTTTCATATTTTTATTGGCTCGTTCAAAATTCTCCAAAAAGTTTTTAATTTCCCTCAAATTCGTCGGCTGAGGTTCAAAATTGGGATTGAAATTTCAGAATTAAATTCAATTGAAAATTCCCCGCTAGTTTCAAATTTTTTTATACAAATCAAGAGTAATCCAGATAACTTTAACATGGTGGCCACCCCTCAAATGATGGATCTCTTTGACGTCCGTCTCAAAGAAGTAGAAAATTGTCACTTGAATTTGGCGGCCCTCAATCTTTCAATTTATTACAAAAAAACCGAATCAAAATCCTGGACCCGCCCTCTGGGCTTAAGTTACGCGGGTATTGTAGCAGCAGCGACCGCCCACAATTTTACATTTAATTTCACCCCGCGGGAATTTAAATTAATAAAAGAGTCCAATGGGTCGTACACTGGGTTCATGGATGACATTGTTCAAGGTCGAATCGACGCCCTTATTTACATGGGGGTCAGTGAAGAACGCTACAAGTTGATTGACTATGGCACCCATGACTGGGCTTTCGATGTCATCTACGTCACAGCTCAACCCCGCCCCTACATTAGTTGGACCGCCATTTTCAAACCTTTTCGTTCCACCCTCTGGGCGTTCCTCACACTTTCCGTGGGGGTGCTGGGTCTAGTTTTGTATTTGTTTTTGGTTTATTTGAAAATCCCGCGCCCATCAAAAACAATTTTACTTGTACTGGGTCCACTTTTGTGTCAAAGTGTCTCCATCCCGATGAAAGTTCGGGTTTTATTGATGACGTGGATTTTGGCGGGGTTTATAATTGTCAATTATTATACCGAAAATTTGTACACGGATTTGACCCTCCCAAGTCACCCAAAAATACCGGAAGATTTCCCTCAACTTTCCCAGCGGGATGATTTTTCAGTTTTATTGAGATATTATCCGGGATCCCTTGACGAAATATTTTTACACAAATCGGAGAATCCTGTTTATGTTAATTTGAGGTCACGCTTTGACCTCATTAATAATTCCATGGAGTGTCTACTCTCATCTTTTACTAAAGAGAGGACGGCGTGTATTGGACTTTGGTTGGAATTTCGACCAATCATTGCACTCAATTTTACTTTACATCGAAATTTTAATCCTTTTTTTTATTCAAAAAAACCCGCCAACAGTATCCCAAGTTTTGTGACGGCTCATAAAGGCTCAAAATATTTGAGGAGTTTAAATACAATTTTTAGTTGGTTGAGGGACACGGGTCATGCTAAAAAGTTTACGATGGATGTCATCACTTACAATGAAATTGTAGGGATTCAATGGCTTAAAACGGAGGCGGAAAATTTAAATTCAAATCAAATTTATGAGCAGTTAAGCGGCATGGCAAGAGAAGCTTTGGAAAGTAATGTCAAATCTTTTACGGTGAAACATTTGAGGGGACCCTTTGGTGCCCTTTTTGTAGGATTGGGCATTTCATTAGCAGTTTTTATGAGTGAAATTATTGGCGGGAAACTTTTTTGTTTTTTAATTTTTTGTGGTAAATGATAAATTAAAAAGACGGGATTCTTCACCACAGAATTCTGGAGGTTAATGCACAATTAAAAATTAAATTAATCAGTTTGTAAAATTAAAAAAAATTGCTAAAGATTTTTGATGAGGGATTAAAATTTAATTTTTTAAATTCTATTTATTTGCTCACCAAAAACTTCAAAAATTATTTTTATTTTTTTTACTCTGAAGGAAGTCCCTCACAGATTAAACTTTAATTCATCTTCTAAATCAAATTTTGACTTGACAATTTTAATTAATTTAAAATTTGCAAAAAAACATGAATAAACTTAAATTGCAAATCATTAAAATATTTTACTTGCAAAAATGGCATTTTATTCCATTCATGAATCACGTATGAAAATCAAGTGCCAGTATTAAATTAATTAATTGACTTTTAACAATACATGTTATATTTTTTAAAGGGTTGAATATTTAATTTAATGTACAAATATTAAGGAGATGGACACTCAAGTAGGTCAAGGATAAGTTTGATGAATAAAATTAGTTACATGTGATTAAATTAACTTTTACTAATGGTTCACTAACCTATCCTTAGTTACTTATGATTAAACAATTTATTTTTTTGGTGTACATGGATTGACTTTTATTTAGCGAGCTGTCGAACACCCGCCCTGTCCTTCTTCAGGCAATAGTCAACAGTAACACGGTAAATTAGTTAATTATGATTAAATTAATTTGACCACCTTTTTGACACCTGTTACATGCTCAAATCAAACCAACTGACGTAATTGCTCATTGTCGTCTGTCCAAATTGTCAAGAAATTTATACACAAATGAACGCACACCTTGTTTCGTTAATTTAATTGTCATTCCAAGATTGGTAACAAACTACAAAAATAGTTGG
This sequence comes from Arrhopalites spinosus, assembly GCA_034700945.1. Lineage (NCBI taxonomy): Eukaryota > Metazoa > Arthropoda > Collembola > Symphypleona > Arrhopalitidae > Arrhopalites > Arrhopalites spinosus. Next base: position 23,044 of record JAQIVZ010000625.1, on the reverse strand, counting down.
GTCAAAGGTCAACATTTCTTTATAAGATAATAAAGGTAAACTAATTTGTTTGTTGACAGTGATTATTGCCTTTACCGTAAATTCTAGTGCGTAAAACATTTTTTTTTCAAAGTCAGTTAGTGTGACACAAGGTGAACTAAATGTTACCATAAATAATTAACTTGATCATATTCATAAGTTAAAAATTAAATAACTTAAATTAATTATACATATTTTCAAAAAAAAAAACACCCAGAAGACGAAAAAAAGTTATCAAATAATTAAGTGAGTTAAAAATTAAGAATAAAATAAAGTCAGGTGCTCTAACTCACCATACTTTTGAGTTAAGTTAAACTTTGAGGTCAATTAATTCTTTAAACTGTTTGAATGCCCAATTGTGTCCATTTTAAAATAAATTTTATTAGCCCATGTTTTTTCTAGTATAGAAAAAATTGAGCTAAGCAAATTAAATGAGGAATCCCATTGTACTGCCTCTCCTGAGTCCTGAATGTCCTTTATTACAATTCATTGTTATCCAATCCATTCCACATAAGTTTAAAATATATACAGTCCATCTGAAAATTATAAGGTCACAAGTCACTTTCCATACATTTGACCCTACAAATTGGTTCCAGTTGATGATCCCTTTGTGTCCCCGGGTAGAATTTTTTTTAGTCAATGGTAAGGACCCACCGGTGACTATAATTTCAAGGACTTGTCATGTACAAACGGACTGTAAAAATTAACACACAAATAAAACAAAAGCATTGTTACTATTTAATTGCATCACAAAATTCCGCTAAAAAATACAGGTTGAAAACTGTGTTTTGAAACCGTTTAAAATATGATGCCAAAAAGGTAATATTTAGTCTAAGCAGTTGATATTCGGTAGTTTTTTGCTTAAAGACATGCTTGACCTAGAATTAAAGTCTGGGAGACATCGGTTCACATTTACCCAAGATACGCTACCCCAGCCACTCCAACTCCGAAAAACGAGTTTCCAGGCCTTTTTCAGTTTTGTGACCTTTTGATCCCCTCAAAAAACGAAAAAAAAATCTTTTCCTTAGTAATTCTGAATTAACGGATAGAAAAGCCATGTATCCTAGAAAAATCAGATTTTTAGCGTTAATTTTGACCATGTAATAGACGTGCATATTTCTGTTTTGGAAACGGTTAACATTTTCTTGGAAGGGTCTCCTGTTTAAAGGCTCAGGGCACTTAAAAATTAAGTTGAGGACATGTAATGTACATTTTAATGTTCTCTGATTAATTTGCTTCAATTTTGAACCCGGGCTCAACCATTTATGTCACAACCTCTGAAAACTCGTTTTTCGGAGTTAGAGTTTGTTCCGGGTAACGTATCTCGAACAAATGTAAACCGATCGCTCCCAAACATTAATTCTAAGCCAAGCACGTCTTTAAGCATAAAACTGCGGAATATGAACTGCTTAGACTAAATACTGCTTTTTTGGCAGCATATTTTAAACTGTCCCAAAACACTGTTTTCGACCTGTATTTAACAGTCAGTGAGTCGTGGCAGTCACGTTTAACATTTTGGCTATTGTACAGAGTGTGTTGTTTAACAGTACACCGGAATTTCTTGAAATAAAAATACTTGGGAGCCCAAATTCTTTTGTATTTTCAAAACTTGTTGGCTCCTCCCATGTCTACATTTTTGTAGTTTTTAGTCACTAAAAAGTTTTTACGTGCGTGATTTAAGGCCAGTTTACAGGTGGCGTTTGGGTAATTTTCATCGAGGTTTTCCTGTAATGCCATGATAATTTCATGGCAACTTCAATTAAAAATTTACCCAAACGCCAACTAGACCTCTGTCAAGGCCCTATACGCTCTATGCTTTGTCCAACCTCAAGTTCCTTTATTAGAGTCCAGTCCCCCCCTCATTTATTTTTAATTAAATTTTAACAGAAATGAAGTCCCAGCTTCTATTCATCTGGACCCTCACAGTCTTAGCAGGAGCTTTCAAAGGTAATTAAAATAATAAAAAATATTTAATTAATAATTTTAATTTTAATTGTAGAAAATGATCAAGAAAGAATTAAATTGGGTGATTTTGCCCGAAGTCAAACGGGCCGAAAAGTCCCCAGTTTGACCGCCTCCCAAACAATTGGTCGAGATGGTCCCGTCCTCCTGGCAGACACAAATTTACTGGAAACTTTGGCACACTTCAATCGTGAAAGAATCCCCGAACGGGTAGCCCACGCAAAGGGAGCAGGAGCATTCGGGGAATTTGAAGTTACCCATGATATTAGTGGCTACACAAAAGCAGCGCTATTTTCAAATATTGGCAAAAAAACAAAAATATTTGTGCGCTTCTCCACTGTCGCTGGAGAACTTGGTTCTGCTGACATTCCAATGAATCCTCCTGACCCCCGGGGATTTGCCATTAAATTCTATACTGAAGAAGGCATCTGGGATTTAACCGGGAATAATTTGGCCATTTTCCCAATCCGGGATCCAATTTTCTTCCCATCTCTCGTCCACTCAAGGAAAAGGAACCCCCAGACTCATTTGGGGGACGCCGACATTTACTGGGACTTTTTGAGTCTTCGACCCGAATCGACTTTCCACGCAATCCAACTATTCTCCGACTTGGGCTATCCGGATGGCCATCGTCACATGGATGGGGCGGGAGTTCATACTTTTAAACTAGTCAATAAAGAGGGTAACCCCATCTACTGTAAATTTCATTATCAAGCTAATCAACAAAGGGGTCAAAGAGTGAGTTACGATCAAGGCGTTAAACTTCCGTTGGATTATTCCATCCGAGATTTATTTGATGCCATTGAACAGAAAAATTATCCCTCATGGAATTTTTTCATTCAAGTCATGACCTATGAACAAGCTTCAAATTGGAAATATAATCCATTTGATATTACTAAAATATGGCCACCAGAAGAATTCCCTTTTTTACCCGTTGGAAAATTTACTTTAAACAAAAATCCAATTAATTATTTCTCACAAGTTGAAAGTGCAGCATTCTCACCCGGGAATTTTGTCCCTGGTATTGAAACAAGTCCGGATCGGATGTTACAAGCAAGAACTTTTTCATATCCCGATGCACATCGTTACAGACTTGGTGTCAATTTTTTACAGTTGACAGTGAATCGACCATTTGGGAAAAAATTGCCAAAAACTTACCATCGTGATGGATTGTGCTACAACAATGAAAATAATGGAAATAATCCCGACTACTTCCCCAACAGTCTCGGGGGCCCTGTGGTGGATGAGGGGGCTGCCACTGATATGTATCAAATCGTCAGTGGTGATGTGGACAGGAAGGATACCGGAAATGAAAATAATTTTGAACAGGCTACAAATTACTATGAAAATATGACTCTAGGAGAAAGAACTCGACTGGCCCAGAATATTGCCAGACATCTTAAATTGGCTACTAAAATTGTACAAAAAAGGGCTCTCGGCAATTTTAAGGCTGTGAGTAAAAAATTAGAAAAGGATATTTCAAAGGCCATGAAAATTGAATAATTTTTTTCTGATTGTAATAATTAACAAGTACAATAATTAAATTTTTATTTATCTGAAAATTGACAATACAGTAAAAATGAAATGAGCCGAACTTTCAATCCATTTTAGGGCCTAAGACCCTCAAACGGTCAATTAAAAGTTGGGCTAATTCCAATAAGTGTAAACAGAAATCGACATAAACCTACAAGCTAGTTAACTAATAAACTAGAAATTAATTCTTTTGTTTCTTTTTTGTAAAAGAAATGAAATTATTATTAAATTGTAAATTTTTGAAAACATGCTAATTATGTAGTCAAAGTTTCTTCATCTACATTAGTTAATTGCCATTCCTTGGGAAAGTCGTAGCTGTAGTACAAAAATCGGACGTAGGGTTTGAGACAGTCGAGAGTGAGATCTAGAATAAAATAATATTTAATTTAATATATTAAATTTTTTTTAAAAAAAAATACATTTAAAAAAATTTGATGTAATTATGATGATTAATTAAAATTAATTGTAAACTTACAACATTTTTTATCCCTGAGTCGATACTGACAAGAATCTCGACTAATTTCAACTTTTAATCCTGGCATAGCCTCAAATCCACATTTACCCGTGACCTGGGTCAAAAAAATGTTGCGACTAGTGTCCTCATCATCTTCGCATTTAATGTGTTGATGATGAATGTGAAGTCTCAATAATTTTAATTCTGTTGTAAAAATAAAATGAATAAATTATAAGTTTAAATACCATACTTCATTTATTTTTATGGTTATTATTAATTAATAGTTAATTTTAAATAAAAACTTACTCGTCAAATTGAGGATGGAAGGTTCCAGTTGAAATCGTTTATAATTTTTGTAGTTGCCAGTCTCTCTCAATAAATTACAATTCTCTTGTGAAATTCCAGTAAAATTTGAGTCAAAATTCCCCCAAAGATCATTATCATCAATCCCCGTCATCACAATGGTCTCCAAATTGGTCCAATGGGTCCACAAATGATTAAAAATGTAGGGAAAGTCTGTTGGGCGATGAAGATGAAGATGGGTCACGTGACTAAATATTTGATGAAAACTTCCAATCATCCTCCTCTCAACTAAATCATCCTCTCTAAAATTGGATAAAGTGGGCTGCAGCTCAAATTTAAGTCGGGTGACAGAACTACAAGTAAATTTCGGTGAATTTTGCCACCAAACCCGAAATTCATTTGGCAATGACCTTGCGGCCTGAATCAAAGACAATGGATCCAATCTGTCCACTATCATACTAGTCAAATTTGGGAATTTTGTATTGTAGTCAATCCGTGATAAAGAGACGGGGTCAAGCCTTGGATTAAAATGTAAATGAATTTGTTTCACCCCCGGTAAAGTTGGAATGCTTGGTCCTGTCATCATTAAAAGGTCAACTTGGGTCATATCCAAAAATTTGAGAGTGTTCAAACTACTCCGATATAAATTACGAAGTATTCCGTAGACTGTAGCAAATGGAGCATAATTGAATGACCCAGATGACACGGTCATTTCTTCAATTTGTAGTGGTTCCTTTGAAAATTGATGGGCCAGTTGAAGTTCGTCAGTTGAGGGCATAAAACAAAATTTTTTGACAATGTGGGCCTTCTTATTCAGCACCAAGGAAGGGACAATGTTGAGATAGACTTTGTTAATTATTTTCTCTAAATTGGGAGCACTACAAATTATGTCATTGATGACACTCACCAAAGTATTTAATTGACATTCGGGTAGAACGAGTTGTTTCAATTTGGGGAGTAAAGTAGAATTAACTATAATTGGTGGAGGTGGATTGAGATCAAGAGGATTTGGGGGGATTGACAACATTCCATTTAGGCCTGGGATTGGTGCGTAGTTTGTGGATGTTATGAGTCTTGTTGTCAATTCTTCCAAGTTGGCTGAATGATGGACGAAGATTGAACGAATTAAATAAAAAATTGGACAATGGGGATTGATTCTCCAGGATAATATTTTCAAATATTTTATCGTTATTTTTGAGGGGTCCAAGACAAGAGTTGAGTTTGAGTTGGGTGGTGCATTCCGATAGCTTCGACAGGAGTAGCAACTGTAGTCAACTAAAATTTATAGAAAAACATTTAAAAATTATAAATTGGGGTTTGAAATTCCATAATTTTGACATTAAAAAGGTTTTTTTTAATAATATTTATTTTAATAAATAATATTAATATTAAAAAATGTATTTAAAAAAAATGTACCTGTAATTCCATTGTAGGGGAAAGTATTACTCTCCATTAATAATTTAAAGGACTTTAGCTTACGACAACTGTTTCGAAATATTGCAAAACATTTTTTATCTTGACGCAAAACTAGACGAGCATTAGTAAGCCAGGTTGTGTTGACGAGACTACAATTCATCAAATCACGAACAGAAAGATGTTGGAATATTATTTTGGCAGTCTGTAAATAATAAAAAAAAGTAAAAATTGGTATAATCATCATATAAATATTAATAATTATTACTATGCTTATTTTAATTGTGAATAATGAAATAAAATTACCAAATGATTAGCAATGACTTTTTCAACCACCATTCTTTTGGCTTCAAGTCTCTCTTGCTCTTTTCTCCATTTCTTTTCCAACTCTCGTCGTTTTTGAACAATTCCTTTACTTGTTGTTGTGGTGGTGGTCAAATTATTTTGAAGTCTTTTGAGACTTTTTTGAGGTTTCACCAATTTCATTTCTAATTCTGTAGAGGGTATAGAAACAATTTTCAATGATGATTTTTTGAATATTTGATTTATTTTTTGTTGTAGTGTGAGCTCCTTGGGCTTTGGGATGTGACGACGACCTCTATTTTTAACATAGTTTCCATACCCAGTCATTATTTTGGAGAGCTAGATAGAAGTTTAATTACAATTAGCACAATAGTAAAATAATTATAGGACCTTTGTACTTGATGATGATTAAAAATGGAATTACCTGAGAGAAGAATTTGGAATGCTTTGGTTGTCTACATGACATGCCCCACGTTTCCATTAATTCTTGTACTTTGGTCAATGTCAAGTCTTTTGCGTCTGAAGGAGAGAGCTGTACAGATAAACAGTTAAATTTTAACTTTACATTACAATGTACATTGTACATAGAGGATATTACTACTACTATATTAAATATCATGAACACGAAATAACTGTTATTTCAATGACAAACAGATAAATTTAATTCTGATGATACTTTCTCCATTAATGGAGAGATATTGGTATATTTAAATATTATACAAACCTCAGTGTTAATAGAAGCAGAATCTTCATCTTGTGGTTGTTGTTGACTTAATTGGGATTTATCGACCTCTTTACTTTTGACAACAACATTCTTTGCATTTCTTGAACTAGCTTTTGATTCTTTTTCTACGACTACAATTTTTTCTGATGATGATGATGACGAAGCATTCTTCGGTTCCTGTGTAAAAAACAATAAAACATGGATTAAGTTTACAAGAAAATGACATAAGTTTATTATTTTCTTCATAGTTAATTTGTACAATAAATTATGATGATATATACCGTCAGTCTTTGACGTTTTGATTTTGATCTTAGATCCATAATTCTATGCGATTCTACGAAAATTCACTTTGATCCATTTACCTGTTCATAAAATAGAAAATAGAAAACAAGAATTAATTATTGCACAATTAATAGAAATTACTCTGCATTAGGTAATGGTGGTACATTGTATAATATTGTTCTCTGTAATTTTAATTTTACAGGTCAAATTAAAATTTAAAGTAAAAGCCAGTAAAAGCATGTCAAAGATTTTACAAAAATTTAGGAAAATGTTGATGATTATTTATACTCACACAATGTACAGAGTCAGTGTCCACAACAGATTTTACATAAAATTAGTGAAATTTTATACAAAATAAAAATAAAATATTTAATTTACAGTTTCGCGAAATTGAGAATTTTTGGCAAAAAAAAACTTTGGGAAAATTTTCCTGTCCCAAATATTTAAATGGGTAAAAATTCCCCCCACTTAGAAATCGTAGATTTTTTTTTCTTGATGACTCAAAGGCCTTAGTTGTGTTTTGGATTTAATTAAAAGTTTAATTTACTTAACAAGGAAATGATTATAGTCAAAGAAGCCAATGTTAGTCCAATATTAGCTAACTTTTAACTCTCATTTTTTTGTACAGTACAAAAATTGTGATTAAGTTATTTTAATAACAAAATCATCAAAGTTGATCAAAGTACAAAAATTGTGCAGTACAATTTACTGTGTAACAACTTGTGCATTTAGTACATATGCTAAAAATTGCCAAAATTTTTCATTCAAATAATTCGTAAAAGTATACTAAATGATATTTTCAATTTTGCAAAAAATTAATATGATAAAAAATTAGCTTAAATTAATGTGTCCAGTCAATAAGCAATTTAATTGGCAAATGCATACTGCTTCTAATACATAATTTACATGTGCAAAAATAGAATGCAAAATGAAGCGTACGAATAAATTGTAAGTAATTTTTAAAAAAATTAAGCTAGACCTCAGAAATTAATGAAGATTTCATGGCTTAATCAAACTAGTAAACGGTAAATTTTAATCATCATTGATCCAGCACAGAGACTCGAACCCGGGCTCTGAAAGTTTGAAGCAAAAACTTCTACCCTCTGGCCAGTCTACAATTTATGGATTTCACCCAATTTTACCTTGTTTTCACTTTCTTGTTGTTTTCATTATCATACTAAAATTACTTTCAATTAAAATAAAAGATGATCATTCGATAATCATAGGTCCGCGTTTGGCTTGCACTCGCACTCCACTCCCGTCTTTTCAAAAAAAAAATTTGCACTCACCTCGCACTCATGACTGCCCTCTTTTTTCAAAAAATTCGCTCAAAAACAAGGGTATAGAATATTACAGGTTCGACTGAAGACAGAGTTGAATCGAGGGGAGCCGACGTCACACGTGAACTGTTTTTTTTCATTACCATGTACTCTATAGGAAATCGTGAGTGTCACAGCTAATTATGATTACTACGACTAATTAAGATTATGACAACCGACATAGAACATTGTAGGTGGTAGCACCATTATATGCACAATATTTCTGATAAAAAAAGTGAGTTAAATGAAACACAAATTGCAAAAAAAAAAATTAAATGTTATGCTTTTATTTTCCTTTTTTGACTGTTTTACGACTTTTCAAAAACATTTTAGCTTTTTTCTTGTTTACCTTAATATTTCGCCTACTTTCATGGAGTGATTTAATTTTTATTCTAATCCGCGTGTTCACAAATTCTTTAACCACATTTTTGTCCAGAGAAAGATCACAATGTAAAATCTTTTTTTGTAATTTACTGGGGACATGTGGACTTTTTTCATAAATTGGAAAATATGAATTAAAATAATATTCACATTTTTTTGTCATCTCAAAAATATTATCATTAGGAATCCTTAATCCTCCTCTAGACAAACTTTCGATCCATCCTCCGTCAACTACAGTAGAATTCATACTAGCATGACTACTACTACTTACATGACCAAAATTACCAATATTTTTTTTTTAATTTCCACGCTATATACTCTGCTAAATATCTCAAAGATTCTACTTCTACGTCTGAAGATGGTTTAGGCTTCAAATTGAATATAAAATTTAGAGATTGTAAATTTTTTACATTTAAATTAATAAATAATTATAGTCTGTCAGTACCAGGGCCCCAGTACAGTTATAGTTTGGCCAGTACAACCGAGAGAAAAAAGTGACTGCTAACTTGACGTTAGACCCCTTTTCATCAAGTTAGCGGTCTGACTGCTGGCTGCTAACTTGACGCCCATGGCAAAAGGGATAAATATACAGCCACGGCAAATAAATAGAAAATTCCCGCAAATTCTGCCACCCCAAAAAAAAGTATCCCATGCAAAAATGACAATTTCTCGGCAAATTTTACAGCTGCAAAATAAAGTAATTGCCCGACAACAAGATATTATGCAAATGGTTTTATAAATGTCAAAAGGGAGGTCAATAATTTTTTTTGTTGGTCAGATCATGTTTAAATAGTTAAGATCTATCTGTAGGATAAATTTGGAGTAAAAAAAACATGACAAATGGACAAAAAAATGTATACTGACAGGAAATCGAACCTGAGACCTTTTAAAAAAGTCCGCTCCCCCAGCCACTACGCTACGAAGGCAATTTCTTGTTGCAAGATCAAAAAACCTTATATGCTACAAAGAGAAAAACACCGAACTTTGACCCGGGTTTTCTGAGAATTTCCGCGCTATGAGATGCTCTAACCTGACTTTTCGTTGTCAGGATGGCCGAAACTACGAGTGTGCCAAATCTCAAGTCCCAACTCCTTTCATGCCACTGACCTAATCCTCGTAAGACCACCCCCACAAAAAGAATGAAAATCCACGGAATCCAAAATGCTCCAAAATAAGTAGTTGCAACCCACTTTATGACCATCAGCGATGTACCAGTACTAGTACTCTCATGGGTTATGCTCTGGGACGTGCCCTTTCCTTTTGGATTCCAGCTGATCCTCCCCAATTGCTAACCTCGAGATCTCAGTGATCTCCATCCCGTCAAGTTTCTCTTTATCATGCCTAGAATATTTTAGTCAAAAAATAAAACAAGCCATCTGAGTTGGACAAGTTTAAACGAGAAAATGTCTAGTTCCATTTCAATTTTTTAATTTTTCATTGTGTGATTGGAAGTGTCAAAAACAGAAGTAATCATCCGAAAATTTATATTAACAAATATTCATGAGTCCCCTCGTGGACTCTTGACTTGCCGGGAATTTTGATAAATTAAATGAAACCTAATGTACTCTATCATCATTGGTTCAATTAATATTAAACATTATAATCATATTTAAAAAGTAATATTTTTTTTATTATCATATAATTAATTGAGTAAATAATTTTATTTTCGTCAACAACTCCGTTACACATTTCATCTAAAAGTGACCAAAAGACGTCCAATATTAAAAGTAACAAAAATGAAAAAAGTTGGAGTGGACATGGCATCCAATTTTTGAAAATTTCCCACCTTAATCCCAATTGGTAGAATTGACTTTATACACTTTTCAATTATTCCGGCCTCCTCCCCCACCTCCTTACACTTGACCAAAAGTTGTAATTTAATTTTCATAACCTGCTTTGGTACGTGAAAAGCTTGCCCATACAAGACTGGAAACACATTCATTGCATAAATGGACACAATTGCCGACAAAATGGCGACGATTAAATTTGACGAATGAAATCGAATTGCTGAGAACCCGCCCGAAACAGAACAAAATGTCAAAAACATTTTGAGTGACCAAATCACGTGACAATTCACTTGATTAAACAGGTGAACCAAGAATTGAAGATTTCGCATCTTTTTGTACATTTCCATCAACCCATTTACGGTAATCACCTTCCCACTAAAAAACCAGCAGAATTTTAACTACAATTAAATTAAATTATAACAATAATTTTTACCTCTCGTCGTTGATTGTGTGATTAATTTGACGAAAAATGGCGAAGCATTTTTGAAAAAATAAAAGTTGACACACCACAAAATTACCCGCTGACATGACAAAGACCATCAAGCAAAAGTTAATTATGATTAAGGTCACCTGACTAATAAATCCAAGATGGAGGTCAACAGGTAATAAAAAAGAGATGAAAGTTGGGTCAAACAAAAAGAGTGACGTCAATAGTAAAGGTAATGATTGGGACATGTACGGCACAGCAAAAATTAAGAGTTCTTGATTTGTGTACTGGGTCAAAGGTCGTGGTGGTACTTTGACCTTTTTTTGTACAGTAAAAAATTCATTAAAAATTAAAATAAATTCTGTAATATTAGCCATAGAACATTCTTCCCTCCAAAACATGGTCGTGAGAGCCATAATTAAAATAAAAAAATAAATTGTAAAATGTTCCACTCGACATTTCTCATAAGAGAGACATTTCGATAAAAGATAAATTAAATAAATGGAGTAAATTATCCAAATTAATAAAAATAAATTAATAATTAAACGCCCCCATTTTGAATTTTTTGTACAAAGTTTCCCTCTTTGTTTGTCCACGCTAAAGAAATTGAAAAAAGATTCTATTTGGAGAATTGATAAATTATGATGGAATTCTTCGTTTGTTAACATTTTTTTAAATGAGGCGCCAAAATTCAAAATTTTGAACAGTTTTTTGTTTGAATATTTCTATTTTTTGGGGCACCGCCAGGTTTCTTGACAAAGAAGAAAAATAAGCGTAGTACACCGCCTTGACATTACAGATCTTTTAAGACAAAGGAAAGCTCTACAATTAAGTTAATAATCCCAAGTAAACATTTAATTGACATTTATATGTTTTTACAGGGAACATTAAATTGTTTCCTCAATTAAAATTATCCCCCAAACGTTCCGCCATTAAGTCTTGTAATTTTCCAGTATGAAGCATAGCAAGTCATGAAAGAGAGAACCATTTTGTGAGGAAAAATACAATTAATTTAATGACACACTAGACTTAATTACTATTAGTCAAATCATTTATGGTGGATCCAAAATAATAAAATTAAAATCATTAATGGTTACTCAACTACTGTAATACTACTAGTGTTAATTGTCAATGAACTTGATTGTATTGAAAATGGAGGTAATTTTACATAAACTGGAGCCTTTTCGACTGTCTCATAAATGGAGAGGACTTTAATTACAGTGTTGGGTTTACTAATTTGGTTAGATAAATATTCTAGGGGAAAAAATGAAAATTTAATTGGGTCATGTGACTGTTTAGATAAAATGACAATATTCAAACAGCATGAAATCTTAATTTTGTTAGTTTTACCTTTTGGAGAATTCCAATGACTTTAAATGAGTCAATCGTGTACCCTTCGGCCCCTTTTCTTATTTTTGGCCTCTTCCTTAGGCCCCCCCTTTCATGTGGAGGAGATAAGCTCCGGTTTTGCTCTTTCAGTCTTTAATTTAAGCTTCAAGTTGATGGTTCAAGTCAATTTACAATTTTTTTGAGGATAAATATTTCAAGTTTATGAGTAATTTAAAACTTTACCTGTTTGTCAATTAAAACTTCTCGTATAGTCCAAAGTCTAAAATGGACGTGAAGGATATCATTGATTTTGAGATTCCAAATGATGAAGCTGAAAAACTTGTGGTATTGATGGTGACCTTGGGTGACCTGAGTGAAACATATCGGATGACCCATCAAATTGCCAAGTCTCTGTCAAATGTCCTCGCTTCTATTTTGTCCAAAAAACCAGGGGAGAATGGAATTTACAAACTTGAAAATGTGGAGGCGTCTGCATTTGAAACCATTTTAAAAGTCAATTATTTTAAATTAAAATTTAATGATAAAATATTCAATTTAAATATTATTTCTTGTAGATTGTTTACTTGAATTTAAAATGGAAATTCGATGGGGATTTCATCAAGACGTTGAGTCTTCTTCGGGCCTCCCGGGTTTTGGAGATTAAAGAAATAATTCGTGTCATTTCAAGGGAATTGCAATGGGTGTCATTGACCCCAGAATTTCTCAATGGGGACACGGCCTGTCTCATTTTGGAAGCAAGTTTATTCACTAGAGCCTTGGCCTTACGGGAGGCTTCAACTTCATTCATTTGTCGGTATGATAAAAAAATGGTTTCAAAATTAATTATTAAATAATTTTAAAATATAAATATTGTACAAATCTTTTAATCTTAATTTTATTACATAATTAAACAGTTAATTGTCAATTTGTAGAAATTTCTCATCAAGTCTCAAAGAATTCAACAAATTGACGGTCGAAGCCCTCGAGGAAATTTTACGGCGTGACGAATTAACCACCCAATCGGAAATCAAAGTCTTTGACGCCATTTTGAGGCAATTAATTGATCTAAACTCCTACACTATACACAAATTATAAAATGTCAAAATATTTTCCTGATTTTTCCAGTTGGGGAATTTCAAATTGTACCGCTCAAGGCAAGGAATGCAACGACAAGAATTTACAAGAAATCCTTGAACCGCTAGTTCATCTCATCCGATTTGACCAAATAGGGAGTTTTATAAAATCTGAAACTCGACTTAAACTCTACTCCGTCATAGAGTGTCTAATGTATCATGAGAGAGACAAGGATTTCTTATTCGTCGCGAAGAGAGTTGGGAGTAGAGTTTGGGATTTTATAAAACTCCCTAATGTCTCAACTCGAATTCCAAACTTTTGTTCTTCCTACCCAAGCCATTGACTCCGAAACGGAGAGCCAAATTTCAAAATTTTGGACTGGTTCTCTCAGGTTAATAATTTACTCTAAAATTTAAATATCATAATTTTAAAAACATATAATTTAAATAGTGGAAGCAGTCCAGAAAATAATTTCCGATTCAAATCACGAAATTACACGGAAAACTCAACTCAGGTGGATGATAAAGTAACGTTGAAAGAAGCAAAATATTTCCAAATGGAATTACAATCCAAAATAAATGCCGTCAATTACAAATTAAATTCCAAACAAATTCATCTTCTTCAATCAGAATTGGAGAAGACCCAGAGTAAATTGAAGAACTTGGCCAAGCCAAAAAATGAGGTGGCCATTAAAACAGCAGAACAAATCTCACAGTCCATTCTCACAAAGGAAAGCGACACAATTGAAATTAGTACTAAATTTAATTAAACTACAACATTAGTCACGTGTGCAATTATTTTTCAAATATTTTTCTTCTAGTCAATCAACTCCCAATCAACTTGGTCAATGGTCAAGAATGGGTGTACCCAGGCTATGGACAAATTCACAACCAAATCTCAACGACAATTGAGGAGGGTACCAAAACAATATTTTCATTTAGTGGGTGAGGATTTTGAAATTAAATATTTTCATGATTACATATTTTATCCAATAGAATACAAATGAGGGAGAAAACTTAATTAAAATATTTTTATATTTTCCAGTGGACCCAATGGAGCCTGCAATTCATTTTCGTATGAAATTGAAGACACAGAACTTCACCTGGTGGGAGTTTGTCACGTCCGATCTTATCCAAACAGCTGGTTTGCCTTAGGACTCTTTCTCAGGGACACAATCCCAATTTGGATGCCCTACAATATGATCAAGACCATGGAACTTGGAGTACAGCCGGGAAACACGCAGATTTTAAAATTGTAAGGGCTCAGTTTTAAAATTTAATTATATTCTCAAAAAATTAATTGCCAATTTCAACCTGAATAGGATCGAGCGGGTGAGATTTGTATTGAGAAAGGACTCGTGAGAGTCACTGGAAAAATGTCGGCTGAAAATAAATCCATCATTCAAATTAATATCACATGCTTAAATCCACGAGCTCCTTTAATAATCAATTAATTTCATTTCATGAGTCACTGAATAGTTCTATTACAATTTATGGTACGGTTTTAGGGTTTGGGTTTGAAAATTTCTAGCAATAATTATTTAAAATTTCCGCCAATATTAAAAGTTTAGCAATAAATATTTATTGCTATTAAGAATTTTTTTGTAGCAATAAAAAGCAAATTTGGTCCTAGAAAAGAGAAAGCAATCGCAATAATATTTAGCAATAAATTTTAGCAATAATTTTTGTTGCAATAAGTTTTATCAACAATAATTGTTGTAGCAATAAATCACTTCCATTTTCTTATGACCTGCGCACTATAGTCGAGTGAAAAATTAGTCTGTTAAACAGTTTGTAAATTTTCTACCTGAAAAATTAGATATATAAGATCAATTTAGTGAGGTGTGCAACCGCAATCATGGAGTTGAATCCAGATTTTACGAAGGAAAAAGGACTGTTCACAGTGTTTAACGTGGGAGCCTATTTGCGCCCACGTTAAACACTTCTACACTTAAAGACTCCACCAAGGCTTTGGGAGGACTCGAACGTCGTCATGAACGCAGTTGTGGTCTTTCAATTGATGGTGTCCAACATCTTCATGATCGCTGGATGGTCCCTTCTTCTAAAACAAATTCAAAAATGTACAAGGTATCATTGGGGAAACCTTGTGGTCTTCACTGCTCAACATTTTGTGAGCCTTGTGCGAGTTGCAGTCACATGTATGTTTGCACTTGCCCAGATTACAACAAACTTTCTAGAATGTGCAAGCATGTCCACTTATTGTGCCGCCATCTACATTCTTATTCATTTCCATCCCACATACTCGTACATTCTTGAGGCCCACGGGGTTGATACTATTTTCACCATTTTTGGGAAATTTTTTCTGTAAACATATGTACTTTACATGTAAAAAGAATTTAGGGGGGGGGGGGTGTAACCCTCCTTGGCCGGGCCAAACCCATGCACATACACCATGCAAAATGTCAGGCTACGGGCCTAATCCCAGGGGTGTGCTTAAAGGTTGATCGACGTTTGTGGAGGTCAATTTGTAGGTCAATTCCCTCTTTGGGAATTAAATGTGGACCCTTCTCTACAATGGAGAGGGCCTCCACCCTCATTTTCGTTCATTTTGTCTTCAATCAAATTGTGAGCCTTCTCATCGCTTTTTAATTCAATTCATTTTTACAGATGGCAAAATCAAAATTTTGTCAGTAGGTGGAGCATGTTAAGAATGTCACATGGGTCAATTTATTGCGCATGGTACAAATGCCAGCATTATAATTAATTTTTTTTTTGAATCGGAGAATGTATCGCATTTACCAGGAAATAAAATCAAAAGTGATCAAATTCTTTTAGCCCGTTTTCTTTGGTCATTTGATGCCTGGTATTTGGTTCATAAATTTATAATTAATTAAAAATTGCCCTGTTGACTCCCGGAGGCTCCATTAAAAAATATAAAATTCCAAAACAACTGGACATAGGCAGTGAATATGATGACAGTGTGCCAAGTACTGCCAAGTCAGATGTATTGCAATTCAGAATGAGCCAACATTTAAATAAAATTATAGCTATTTGAAATAGCCTATTTCAATAAAATACCAACGGCATGGGCCTCTTTAAGTGGTACAAATTTTACCAGAGTGAGATTCAAATTGAATAGAAATGTTTAAAAAAATGGCCATGTAATACTCTTTTTGGAAAAACATATAACATTTATTCAACATGAAACCCAATGAGCTGTTAATTTTGATTTTGACGGCGTTGAGCACATTTCCGTACTTTTTTTATTCACAGAAGGCTGGCTGAAACAAAAAATAAGTTTTAATTTCAAGAATGTAAGTTGCCAAAATTAAGTTAATAACTAGTTAAATTTATAATAGTCTTCATAACATATTTTGTATTGGACACATACGTTATCCCATGAAAAATGGAGGTGTTGCTGGATAACCAGGATAACCTTGTTGAAATCCTGGACCACCGAATCCCGGTCCTCCTTGTGATGGAAATTGACTTGGCCCCGAGAATCCTGGGCTACCAAAAGTCGCGCCTCCTTGACTTTGAGGTTGCGCTTGAAAATTGTTGCCTCTAAATCCAAAAACATTGGCTCCTTGTTGTGCTTGACCTTGACCTTGCGTTGGATAGTTTGGATAGCCGTATCCAATATTTCCTTGCGCCTGATTTTGACCCCTCCCTTCAAATCCCCCAGGACCGGGTGCCAAGTATCTTTGTGCTTGGTTTCCGCCGTAATTTTGGGGTAAATTCTGTACTCCTCTGGTGGGAGAATAATTTTGTGTAGGAGTTTGGAAATTTGCCGCTGGTTGATAAAATTGTTCTGTGGGCCTGTTCACGTTTCTGGGTGGTGATTGGAATTGCTGAGGAGTTTGAAATTGTCCGGCGGTATTTTGATATTTTGTTGGACTTTGAAATTGTGGAGTGGGATTCTGAGACTGTCCTGGAAATGCATTACTGACATGACCTGAATTTTGTTGATATTGATTTTGAGGCTGATAAGCATATGGGACTTGTCCATGACCTTGATTTTCTAAAGATAATTCATGACGGCCTTGTTGAAAATTTGGTTGCTGCTGTTGTATCAAATTAGGTGCTTGTGCATTGACAAATCCAGAGTTTTGTGTTGGAATATTTCCTTGATTTTGTAAAATTCCAGACCTAAGCCGTGAATTTTCTGGATAATGTTGAGGAATAAATTCTGGATGTCTTGTTTGGTATTCCATTCTAGAATTACCCAATGGATTATTATTCTGCGTTATTTCTGGACCGATTCTTCCGACATTATTTGGATATTGTTGCTGACGTGGATAATGTTGGACGCTTGAGAGGCGAATTTCTGCACGATTATCTGGATATGGTTGAGGCGCATAAGAACCGACAGCTGGATAATTTTGTGTTGCTTCAGGACGATATCCTACATGTTGTTGTCCAAAAGCTGGATATCTGTTTGTGGCTTGAATATCTGCTTGACGTGGAACTTGTTCTTGAGCCAGGTAACTATTTGCTGGATAACCCGCAGACCTTGATGGATAATTTGATGGCAATTCCTGGCGACCGACTACGCCAAAGTTGTTTGGTCTCGTTTGTTGGTAACTATTTGGCTGATTTATTCCTGGTGATGGTAGCCAAGTTTGTGGGGAATTTTGTAATGGCTGATGACCGTCTGATTGTTGATTAAATTGTTTTCTTTGATCGATAAATTGTGGGTAATTATTTGGATACCTTTGTTGTTCAGGATAGTTGCCCAATGGTGGACCTACCACAGCACCTTCTCGATATCTAGCATTGTATCCCGTAGGATTATGCATAGTATCCAAGTTTCCACTGGGTGGATTAAAATAAGGTGGATTCACATTGTCTTGACGGATTCCTGTCACGTGTATAGGGGCTGAATTATCATAGTTAAAATTTGTGTTACCCAAGCGGCCATTTGCTGCCCTATTGTGTGCTCCGTTTATATCATTTATATTTGAATTAGGCTGATTAACATTTACCGAATTACGCGGGTCTAAATTCGTGTTTTTACTGGACGGATGGGCATTCAGTAAGTTGGTATTGGGGGGTTGACCGTTTGCCGAATTGACATTTGAAGGATGAACATTTGCTGAATTAATGTTGGCGCGATCAGCATTCGCCAAATTGATATTTGAGGGTTGAACATTCGCTAAGTTCACGTTGGCAGTATGACCATTTGCCACATCAGCGTTTGGGGAATGCGGATTTGCTAAATTAATATTTGAGGGGTGAACGTTCGACGAGTTGATATTGGCGGCATTAGTATTTGCCGACTTTACAGTGCCGGGATGGTCATGTGCTGAGTTGATATTAGCTGCCTGGGTATTTGCCAAATTAACATCGGATGGGTGAACGTTTCCTGAGTTGATATTGGCAGCATGAGCATTAGCCAAATTAACATTCGAAGGATGAACATTTGAGTTGACATTCGTCGGATGAACGTCAACCAAGTCGGCATTTGCGGGACGAAAATTTACTGAATTGGTACCAGCAACATGATTGGCTGAACTAAGACTACCGGGATGTATACTTCCTGACCTGCGCATTTGCAAATTGGCGGGATGAGCGTCTTTCTCATGGACATTCGTGGGATGCACATTAGCCGGATGAACATTCACTGCATTTGTGTTGACGGGATGCGCGTTTTCTGCATGGACAATAGCAGGGTGGATATTGGCGGAATGTGCGTTTTCAGCATGGGCAACAGCTGGGTGTAGATTGGCGGGATGGGCAATTGCTGGATGAATATTGGCGGGATGGGCGTTTTCAGCATGGGCAATGGCTGGGTGTAGATTGGCGGGATGGGCAATTGCTGGATGAATATTGGCGGGATGGGCGTTTTCAGCATGGGCAATGGCTGGGTGTAGATTGGCGGGATGGGCAATTGTTGGATGAATATTGGCGGGATGGGCGTTTTCAGTATGGGCAATGGCTGGGTGTAAATTGGCGGGATTAGCGTTTTCAGTATGTGCAGGAGCTGGGTGTACATTGGCGGGATGAGCATTTTCAGCATGAGCAACGGCTGGATGGACATTGGCGGAATGGACTATTTCAGCATGAGCAATGGCTGGGTGGACATTGGCGGGATGAGCATTTACTGAATTAACATTCGCTGGATGCGAATTTGCAGAGTTTGCATGACCTGAATTGACCTGATTTTTCTGGGCATTGGCAGCAGGAACATTAGCAGGCTCGACATTGACAGCATGGACCTTAGCAGCCTCGACATTGGCAGCATGAACCTTAGCAGCGTCGACATTAGCAGCATGGACCTTAGCAGCCTCAACATTGGCAGCATGTGCAGCGGCATCAACATGACCTGAGTTGACATTTGCCGGATGGGAATTTCCCACATCGGAGTGAGGTGAGTTGATGTGATGTAAATTTACAGGGGCCGAATGGAGACTGGCTGCATGAGACGCAGCAGGATCGACATGGCCTGAGTTGACAATTCCTGGATGGACATTGGCGGGATGAGATTTTGAGGGATCGAGATGAATTGAATTGTCGTGGTTGGAATTAACATCGTTTGGATGGCCATTATCAGGATGACTACTTGATGGGTCCACATGTTGTGAATTAGTATGATGCACACTTCCATGGGACTTTGCATGACTCTTTGCAGAAGCGGGACACGAATGAAAAAGGACGACTCCAATCCCAAGGAACAAAAGTAACTGACTTTGTAATGCCATGGCATACAAAATCTGGAACTTATTTAACACAGGGCGAACGAAAACATTGAAAAATAACGATGGAAAGTCAATTTTTATGTATCTCTTACATAAAATAGACCCTACATGTGCCACTATAACTTTTATTGCTACGGAACTTAATTTAATTGAGTTTAGTAAATTATTACGCTATTGTTTTAGTTTGAAATTTGAAAGGCCCAAGTTTTTACAACCGGCACATGCTTCATAAAATGTATACGCCATGTTTAATATACCAATTACTGCTCACTCTCCACATTTTCAAATTGCCAAAAGAATTTTCGGGATTAAAATTAGTCATTTGACTGTTAAGAGCTTAGCGGCGTGGAATGAGTTTCTTAGTCAAATATTTCTCTCTTTTAATTAACTTTAGCATTGGAAAATTAATGATATTTTGTGAAGAGGGATTATTAACAGTAATTTACTATCAAATTAATTACAATTAAAAAGTGAAAAGTAAATTATTGTTTGTAAAATTTAAAGTCTTTCAAAATTAATCATCAAAATGTCATTCTTCAAACCTTCTTAAATATTTATTCGGGCACCCCTTAATTGGTCAATTTTCTGTGTCATTAATTCCTGCCAATAATTAAATTAATAAAAGTTGCCAAAATGTTTTGAGCAAATATTGTTAATTTTGTTGACTCATTAAAACTCAATTATGGACCCCCTCCCCAGTCAGAATATAAACATAATTAATTAAATATTTCCATGTTAGCTACGAGAGGTAGGATTAATTTGCTTACAAGTTTTTAATGATTAATTAATTTTCAAGCTATCCATTAAAGTAGAAAAAGATTTCGCAAAATAATTTTTATTCGCAAAAAATGGCTCGCATTTTATTGTCTGCCTGCCTTGTGTTTTCTTGGTTTTTTGGGAGTTTCCCAGTACAACGACCTTTCCCATTGTCCCAAAATATAAAATTCAAATTCTCTTGGTGTCACTCCATTTTGTTTTTCTCTGTGTTTCTTTTACTATTAAATATATTTTTACAAATTGACTACACTTTGACCTTTGCCCAATCACCTGGCCTCCTTGTCCATCCTTCTAAAAGAATTTTATTCATCATACAATTCATAACACTTTTCTCCACAGAATTGGTCATACGCGTCCACGCCATTTGCAATTGTTCCAAAATCATTGACCTCCTTAAAAATGTGACCTCTCTTCAAGGGTCACATTCAAGTGGGCAGTTTGAAGAGAGAGAAAAGCGCCAAGAATTGAAAAGGAATTGTTTGTACATTGTGACTGTACTAATATTTCATAGTTATGGTATAAGTAGAATTACCAATTCAATATTTGGGGTCAATTTAAACCAACTTTCAAGGTCACATTATCTTAAATATTTTAATTATAAAAGTTTGACTTTTAAATTAATTTTTTTTGTGGCTGACTTCACTCATAATGTCGCCATCATTTTTGCCTTTTCTTTTGTCCTCCTTTTTGGTCATGAATTGGTTCAATTGTACCATCAAATTTGTCAGAAAGTTCTCCAAGACAAAAATGGCGTCAGTGACCTGGTGGCTGCTGACGGGGTCAAGGACAAAGTTACCAAGATTGAGATTGACACGGACAAAATAGAGGAAGCTCAGCGGGGCCAAGTTGAACTTGTACAAGATTTTTTGAAATTAAAAAAATGTTTTGAACTTTATTCGCAAATTGGCGGGATTTTTATTGTCGCTTTGATGGCGGAAATGACTGTAGAATTTTTTAGGACTCTCAGTCTCATGATTTTTGAGGATGAATTGTCAGCCATTAATATTGCGGGGACGGTGGCAAGTTTAATTTTAGTTGTACAAATTCTTAATTTTGGTCATCTTGTTGAATCGAAGGTTAAATATTTTTAATTGTGATTTAAATTTAAATATTTATTAATATTCTTGTTAATATTTAGATTATTGAAAGGAGAGAAGAAATCTCCGATTACTTAATTTTGTCCCAAAATACAGATGAAGAGGTAAATGTAAACTTTTAATTGGCAATTTAATTACAATTAAAATAATTCTTTTGTTTTATTAGAAACGAACAACAGCTCAATTAATTTCAAGTTGGAGTTGGAATTTAACAGCGATGAGTTCATACCAAGTTAATCGTCATTTAATTCCTTCTGTAAGTACAAATTAAAATTGTTTTCTAATTATTGAGTTTATTTAATTTTAAAAAAGTAATTTAAATATTTTTAATCACAATTTATTGTAGATGCTCTCCATGATTATTTCTTACATAATTCTCACTTTCCAATTAAAAATTTCGGATTGGGACTGGAGCCGCCATTGAGATTTTCGTGGTGCGAGATGATCAGATGACGTCATATTTTTTGGAAATCCTACCATTTAGTTCCAATTAAACTCTTCGTCTAATTTAGTTGTCATTTAGTTATATGCGGTAATTTTTGGAATTATTTTTACTCTCACAATTTGTTATCCGCCATTTTTTGCACTTGAACACAGTCACGGCTCGTCTCTTGACGTATCCAAAGCAGAGACATGATCACAAATAAAATTTTGCAAAAATTAACCAAAATTTTAGGGGTTTATTGTTGTACAAAAATGTGTAGCATGCGCATTGTGAGACAGTCACATGATTTAAACCCAAAAATGATAAAAAAACCTAACCATGGAAAGGCATGCCAATAATAATTTATGTACTAAAAAATGAAAAAGTATTGACACACCTACATTAAACAATCAATTAAAAATTCCAAAAGTCCATTCATTTTAATTGATTTGTTTGTTCATGTTTGTACAATAAAAGTACCCTAATAACCTAATAAAAATCTCAAAACAATTCTCAATTTTCCTGCTCCAAACATGCCAAAATGGAGGGATGGTTTGTTGTGAGAAAATAGAAATAGTTTAAATTAAAAATGAACGAATGGCCTTGCTCATTGGAATAGGACGGACGATGGAGCAGACAGATGAGGCAAAGTTCAATGTCAAATTTAATTATTAAACTGGAACTATAGGCAAAAGCAGAGTAAGACGGCTTTTCCATGAAGGACATTGTAAGGACTTAAATGGTTTATAGACATGAGTCAATAATGGAAATTATCATAA
>JAQIVZ010000624.1:0-56790 GCA_034700945.1 Arrhopalites spinosus | reverse complement strand
TGCCCTCAATATATGAAAAAATACCAATGTAAACACAATTTGGGAATAGCAATCAGGCTGAAACTCACGAAAGCTCCTGCAGAGGCCTCCTCCATTCCACTTGGACAAAAGAGGAAACGTGGACGTCCATCTAAAGCCAAGGCTGCCCTTGTACGACAGTGAATACTGATAACATATTTAATTTGAATTTTTCATGTATTCATGATTTTATTTTCAGTGTCTCGAAATTGAAACACACCGAAAATTTTTAAAATTAACCCTGGCCAATATAAACTCTGTAGAAGAACGTGCTTTGTAGTAATAAACAAAATATAAATAAATTTCATATGCAATAAATCCGTAATTTTTTATAATGTGTTCAAAATTTTACTTTATTTAAATTATTTCAAAATAAATCTCTGTAATTTTAAACTATCACAGTTTACGTTGTATCTCTACAAATAATCGGTTGAGTTGACGATTTAGTTGATGTGATTTTTATTTAGATGCTGAATTTGTAAATTAGATGTGGTGTCTACCATTTTGGTGCTACATTAAAAATTAGATGCGGTGTCTATTATTTAGGTGCTGAGACCATATTTTTTGATGCCAATTGCCTCAATTTAGCTGCGCCAATATTTGATGCTGCCATCTCTTTTTTTGATGCGAGAATATATATAACTCTTTTTTGACGCCCTCTGGCGTCCAAACAAAATTTTTCCGACAAATAAATCGGTCAGATTCGTGATGAGCAACCTCGAATAGACTTTGTCAACCCAATTACGGGGTGATTAGGCGTAATTTTTCTGGGCCGAAAAAGGGCCCTTATTGCATGTACCTCTTTAACCAATGAAGAATTTTAAATATTGGCAAAATTAAATTTAAACTGGGTGATAAAGGTAATTGACCTAAATCATTATCATGACTTTGTCAACTTGGTAAAATTGTTTGGCTCATGTCAAATATTTTGGATTCTTTTCTTGACCGTCCCTGCCATGACCACATTATTGAAGAGTCTAGACCCAAATTACAAGAGCGTGACGAATCGCCCGTGACTAATCGTCTGAATATCAAAATGATGAAAATTGCAAAAAAAAGTTTTTGTGCAAATAAAGACTAAATGCTCAATAAATAAATTAATCATTAATTCATGTCATTTGTTGTGAATGCAATGCACGAACAAAAACAATTGTCATGAATTTTTAATTTGAGTTCATTAGTAAACTTTTTGACAGGTCAATTTGTCATTACCATTACTAAAATACTTTGATCTTTGGCATCTTGAACGTAACGTGTCATCAAAAAGGTTTATTTTTTTACAATTTCCAATTCCATCAAGTCACAAGGTCAATTTTTGTGAAGGAGACAGAGCATCATTTTAAATGTCTTTAAATAGATTGGGATTCCATTAGTCAAAAAGAAAATAATCAGCTGATGAACTGACGAATCGATTAGAATCTGATATGACGAATTGGGAATTAAATAAAATGTACCAATTAAAATTAAATGGTGTGTACATAATTATGGCAGTTTATTTATATTATATGGGTCTTAAATATATATATTTAAATATAGTTTAAGTCGATTCAAAGTTAATTTGAAAAAGGAAATTTTTCTTTTACCTCTCCCTTTAGTCTTGAAAGTCCAATGGAACGTCACGTTCAGCATAATATAATAATTTATACTTTATAGTTTACTAAATATGAAGGGTTCAGAAACAGAACTATCGCAAAGATTTTCAATGGTGAAATATTGCAACAATGGGACAATTGTGTCAAAGATTTTTTGAGGGGGGATTTTAAAGGTTTTCTTCCTCAAAAATATTTTTACGAAAATTTAACTTTAAAGTGGTCAGATGCATTCAAAATGTTATTCTCTCATATTGGATGAGAGAATAAACATGATTCTAATTTGTTGAGGTGATTTACACCTCAAGTAGGGAAAAAGCAGAACAAATTTGACGTAGTCTCTTCACATGGGTGTAATTCTAATTTTTTTTTATTTAGCTGACTGTTTATGTGATGAATTCACAGAAGAATCAGAAATGCAATTTTTTGGTAGTGCCACTCATCTTAATAAATGACACACATTTAGGAATTTTGGTTCCTTCACATCAACATTGATTTTCATCATAAGCTCTAGCTACAGAATTCATTTCTCGAGTTAAATCCAGCATGGATTTTTTACTCTTTAACATTTTTAATTCGACATATTCTCCAAGGAGAGAGAATTTACAAACATCAGTATGACTTCTCAAATTTAACAGTTAGTATTGAACTTATATCAAAGCTTGAATTAACAGGTTTATTACCAATATCCTTAAAATTATGTACAATGATAATTGGTACATTGTCCGTATTTTCCAAATTGTCCGTCAAAGGACGTTCAACGCAAATCATTACAAATGGATTTTTAGTCAGTGATGACTTAATTAATTCAATATATTTTGATGGACAGTTAAATTTTTCTTGTTTTTTCAAGATAATTGAGATGAGTCCATAAACTCTGTCCGCCGCCATGTAACTATGTCCAACATTTGGAAATATTACCTCAATAGAGTCAAATCTATCACTACTCAATGATTTCAGAGCAGTTAAAACATACCGATTCTTGTTTTGCCCTGGGCAATTATCACAAAAAAGATGTAAATGTTTACATTGTTGGGGGACATAATTTTCAAAAAAATAAAGTAAGCAAGATATTACTTCATTTGAGCCCTTTTTGGCAAAATTTTCTGCGTAAACAAATAAAAAAGGCTCGTGAGATCGTAAATTATAAACACAAAAACTATGCAGCCAGAGTTGACTTAAGTAATACTCTTTACTTACTCTTGTCACTGGTAATGGCTGATTTGTGAGATAGTCAAAACAAAAAAATGACTATCGTCGTAATTGTTAATAAAGTTCCTTTTTTGTTTATCAAAAAATACCTGTGACTCTGTGATATGATTTAACTGATCCTGTTTTACCTGCTCTGTTAAATCATTATTATTACTAATTTTAGCAAGAGCAATCTCATTCGATAATTTTTCACAAGTTTCACAAATATCACTTCTAAGAAAACCAAAGGACATATTAAATTCTGTGTTAAAGATTGTTCTAAAATAATTTACATTTACAGAATTTGTAGGCAAATCTTCATGTTGAGATAAGAAAAGGTTAAATAAATGTGTGACATTTAAGCTAGACTCTAAAAATTTCTTGTGTGGACTTGAAGATACACAATAATGACTCGCCCGACTTGGAAAATCTTTCAAGAAATTGACTTTCCTATCATGAATTTCAGGTGAAACTTTTGGTGTAGAATGATGACCTCTCAAGTCTTGAACAGTCTCTGTAGGTTTCAAAGCCTTTTACATAGAAATAAAAATATTATTAGACTTGTTATGAAATGAATAAGGATGTCTTTTGAATGTGTGAAAATTACCTTGTATAGTAAAAGAGCTCTTTTTATTCCATGTACAGCCAGGAAGAATTTTTGACAAACGATGACTTGTCTATCTGGTAGACTTAGATGAAAGATGTTTTTTCCATTCCGAATTGCTATTGAGCCCCTGAGGTAGATATTTTGTTCAGCGTGTGACCCAAGAGAATAAAAATTTTGAAAATATAATTGTCTCTCCTCATCCGACATTTTCATTTGACAATTATGGGTACAAGTCACATCTCCCTGAGTCCGAGCGTTCACAAACCGTCCATTGTAGGTAAAATGAGACAGTCCTTATGAAATAAATGATAAAATATTATAAAATGACAATTAAATAATTTTTAAAGTTAATTTTAATAAAGAGAGAAGAGAGGAGGTCAAAAAGACAACTTACCTGCAAGTTTAACCTTTTTTATCAAGTTATGGTTCCAGTCGTTGACATGTCTCACTTTCTTCCTACTGTTTTCACCATTTTGGTGGTTTTCCATGATGAAAAACCACCTAATTTAACTTTTTAATCTTAATTACGACTCAATCGAAAAAAAAGATTTTTTCATTACCCAAGGCGATGAAGCTTAAGCCTGATCACGATGAAAGCCCGTTGCCAAGTTTACAAAAATCTTTGAAAAACAAAGATCTTTGCGATAGTTTTGTTTCTCATCGCTTTATATAATTAATTAATATTAAATAAATAAGAATTTAATGTTTTGTTTAAAAAAAAAATATCACAAAATAATTAAACACTTGATTGTTATTTACACTTGATTTAAATTTTTTGGCTTAATCTTCATAACAATTTGATAGAGGTCATTTTCAAGGGAGTCAACCGTAACATTTTTGAGTTTTGACATCTCTAAAATTGTTGACTATTTTTTTCTACTGACAGTAAAATGCAGAGCCAAATTTTGTAAAATAATTTTGGCTTTATTTTTTGGTCACTTGATTAATGTTCCCAACATTGATTTTGTTGAGAAGAAAGTCTCTTGAATAAAAAGCTCTCTTGATAATTTTATAAAACAAAAATGGCGCACTTTTTAAAACACTCTGAACTCTAAACAAAGCTTCTTGGTCATTTTCGATAATAAACATAAAGTTTTCTTTTCAAAGTAAGCCTTTTCTATCTTGAATGAATTCATCTTTTGACTGGGTCTCCATCATTTGTATGATCCAAATTGAAGGGATCTATAATTTAAATTAAAATTAATAATTAAATCTACATTTAATTTCATTTTGTCCCTCACCTCTCACTTTCTCTCAATAAAAGGAAAGTCCTGGCCCAGGACTCGTGGGGAATGTTAATGAAGTGAAGTTGTTTGTCTTTTACCTGTTCCATTAAATTTTCTTAATATTTTTCTTCTAGTATTATCTTCTGGTCGAGAAAGTAGTTCTACAAAAATAATAATATCATCAAAGGATATTTTAAATTTGTTTGAAAATTTACAAAATTTATACATTGAAATTAAATTTAATTAATTAAAATAATTACTATTTTAAACTATTTTATTGTACCGTCTAAAGCTATATACTCAGTTCGCGATTTTGTTGCGAAAACTTCTGCGAAATAATTATTTTCGTAAAGAAATAATTTATTTGCGAAAATAATTATTTCGCAGACTCATACAAATCTGCCTCCTCCGTTTTCCAATTCATTTTCGATGCTACAAAGTTCGAAATTGTTATGGGGTCACAGCGTAAGAATTGTGGCAAATTTAATGCCCTTTCCGAATATGTCCACCATTTTAAAAAATATTCACCCGTTCCAAAGTTACAGGTCAAAATGTAAACAAAGTTCTATCATTTCAATAATTTTCTACAACAATTTGTGGAATGGTTTACGTAAAAATGGATGATTTCCAGTGATACTACAACCATTTTGCATTATCCTCGCAAAAAATTCACTGTCCATACAATCAGCCCCACGTTTTAATTCCCTTCGAGAGAATTCTTCACTGTCTGACAATTTTGTGTCAACTTGATCATCTTGACTGCTCTCATCATCTTCAGGGGTCAAAGGTGGGGGTGGTTGTGGAACATTTTTGAGTTCAACTATGGTCAATCCTGGTGGGATGAGTGGTAAGATTTCCGGTGGTATGGAACTACTTGATTCATTTGGTTTATGTTCCACACTAAATCCATTTTGACCTGAGGTCAACCCTCCATCAACTTCCATGTCTTCATTATCAGGCCTGTAAATGTAAATTTAGTTTACTATATTTAGTATTTTTGTCATCATTCAATAAAAATCATCATAATTAGTAGTAAATTAATTATTAGTCATACTCAGTGTCAATGGTTGATTCATCAAAGGTCATGTGTTTTTTTAAATGTTGAGTCCATCCATAATGACTTAATAAAGTTTTATTACAGAATTGACATGGGAATTTGGTGGTAGAGTGAGTGAGTAAATGTTGAATCAATTTATTTTTGGTTTTGTATTCCTTGGAACAGTTGGGTCGAGAACAAGTGTACAGTTCCTCATTTATCAGACAACTCTCACCACTTCCGTTTCCGGTTGATGAGTCAAAGAAAGATTTTTGATGACAAGAACAGGAATGTGGTTGGTCTAATTTTGACTCACCACAGACTAAACACACGGGTTTATAATTAATGTGAACAGCTAAATGAGAGGCTAGGGATGACCATCTTGATGAAGTAAAATCACACAGAGGACATTTTCTTGACTTTGGTGACACATGAGACAACAAGTGCATGTGAAGGTCTTCAGGGGTCATCAAATATTTTGAACAGATACTACATTTTTCAAGACATGATGATGATGGCCTTGTTTTTTCAAGATTGTCCAATAAAAATGCTTCATCATATGTCTTTGTACAGTTTGAACCTTGAAAAATAAATTAAATAAAATATTAGTCACGTCATTTTCACGTGTAGTTTTGACACGTAAGTTAAACCACAAAAAAAATTATTTTTAGCTTACCACGACTAACTGGAATTTCCCCAGTTGTTAAATGACTATTATAAAGCTCGGCATGTGAAGTATCACAATTATTTGTCATGTCAGCAACCTCGTCATTATCTACTGATTTGAATGACCCATCATTTATACTTTCAATTCTTTCTTGTTGTACAGGGTGAGACTTGAGACTTAAAATTGGCAATTTTAATGTACTCCCCCCATGATTTTTAGTAGTTGTACTAGTTTCACTTTTAGAATAAATTGGTACTAGTATTTTTCGGATTTCAAGTTGACTATCAGTTTGTACAGGGACACTTGGAGGACCCTTGGTTGACACAACATCCACACTGTTACAATTAGTAGTACTAGTCAATTGAGTCTCTGTTAATTTATCCAATTGAACGAGAACGAGAGAGGGATTGACTTGTAGTAATTCTTTATTGGCACAAATTGGTTTTTTTGGCAATGATTTAAGACCATTATTTCCATCATTCATTTTTCTTGTTGAATTTGAGGAGTCTTTAATTTTTAAAATTTCTACAGAATTTTTATGGCCGACGTCATCGTCCACTGAAGGACTCCAAGTAGATTTATCCTTTAAGGCAATTTCATTATTATTTTGTGGAGGAACTAAATTTGAATTTGATTCTTGTTCAATTGTTGATCCAATTGGAGTTGGGTCAGGTGTAGGAGTCATCGGACTCATTTCAATTTTTTCTGGTCTGTAATTTAGAGAGAGAAAAAGTGAACAAAATAATCAAACAATGTATTTTTAAAATATTTTTTTTGGCCCTTGACCTATAGGTCAAGGGAGTTTCTTCAAAAACTACATTACTTTAGTTTAAAGACAACATTAACAAAATACTTTCACAAAATTTCAAATTTAAGTGAGGTCACTCCATGAAATGTCAAGGGTCATTTAAATTACTAAGAAAGGTACTTCAATATTCAATAAAAACTTTTCAAAATTAATTTTAACTGTTTTTTTGGACTTAACCAACCCGTTAAACGATAAATTAGTGACATTTTTTACATTTAAAAAAATAGGTCAGCAGTGAGGATGACTAATAAAAATGAAATTTTTGAAAAAATAATAAATGTTATAATTTCTGCTTACTCTGCTTCTAATTTTGGTGGGAGGATTTCAGATTGAGAGACAATATGTTCATCAACAGTCATACAAAAAGAAGGGCTTTGGGGGCCCTTCGGTAACTCTGTAGTCAGTTCATTAATGACATCATCATCATCATCCAATTTTAAAGGGTCCACTTCATTATCATTAAAATCTTTAATATAAAAAAAATAATTAAATAAATTTATAATTAAGATTTGCATGCTTTTTATATTTAAAAAGTGAAAGTACTGTATAATTAAAAATAATTTACCTGAACTAAAATTTAATAAAGGATCCTCCTCCTCTGGGTAATAATCACTACTCTGTTGAAGGCCACAATAGAGCTCATCCTCATTGGCATGTAAATTATCACAATTTTCAATCAACTCGACATCCTCCTCCTCTTCTTCTAGTCCTCCTCCTCCTCGTCGTCTCATCCATGAATGATGTCCATTAAATTTATTGTTGATGATTGTAATTAAATTTTGTTGACGACTACTACTTGTCCCCGAATTTTTAGTAGAATTGTAAAAGAAAAAGTTTTTATTGACGTCCATTTGATCATTCTCATCCTCCGGATCAAATTCGGATAAAATGTCTTGTAATTGTTCCATGATGGAGTCAAGTCTTGAAATTTTTTTGGACAGATACGAGTCGAAAGAACGTAATTGACTAAATTCTCTGAAGACAAAAAATAATTGGCAGAGGACGTCAGCACAATTTTCACATAAAATAATTCCATCATCATCATTTTGACTAAAATCATCATTTGAATTATGGTTCAAAAATGGGAATGTAAGTTGACTCATATAGTCCAATTTGTAAATGGATGATAAAATATTGTACACTTTGATTGTCTTTTGTTTAGCTCTCTTACGATATTTTGATTGTAATTTTTTGATGTGAAGAGGAATACTTTTTTCTTCTTTTTTGTCATCATCTTCATCTTCATCCTCTTCATCATCGTCAGTCTCTTGATTAACATTGACTGGAATTTCCCGAATAATTATGTCCGAACGAGTTAATTGTTGATTACAATTAGCACAACAATTTACAAATTCTGTTATTTTCTCCATTCTCCTTCTCCTTCTTCGTCTTGCTGATTTACTTCGAGTTGTTGTTGAGAGGAGAGATGACATTTTTTTCAAAAATTTCCAAACTTTAACTAAAAATATTTAATTAAAAACATAATTTAGTAATATCTTTTTAACTTTTCCATGTAAGTACAAAGTATCCGCTACCTACATTAAAATTGAATGACTTAATTACACAAATACAGTCAAGAAAATATTAATCGTCATCAATTACAGTGAAACTCTTCCTGTGTAATAATAAAAAATTTAATTACAATAGTTAAAAAAGGGTAATAAAATTGTTACTCAAGGTCAATTAAGCAATAAAATTTTTTTTTAACTTGCATTTTCTATACAAACTTTTAATTTTCTTTGTAAAAATAATCATAAAATAATTTTTACTTCAAAATACTTACACACATAAAGAACATTTTTTATTAAAAAGAAAAGTAAAATATTTTCAAGAAACTTACCCGTTCAAAAAGAATAAAATTTGAATGAGGCACATTTAATCTTACATTTTAACTTTTAAACTACCATTAAAAGAAAATACACACAACAACTTTGTTCATCTGTTGACAAAATGAATGACGACGTTAAAAAATTTACTATTTACATAGAGAGACAGAGAAGAAAATAGACATGAGAAAATTGTGTTCCCCTCCCCCTCTTCTTTTAACTGTACATTTAACTTTGAAAGAGAGAAAAAATTTTCCAAGCAATTATTTTAACAAAAAAATCAATAAATAAAAATACAACTTTACTAAATACACAAAACACAATTCACGACTCGTGTAAAATAAAATTTGAACAACTTTTGCATTTAACTGGTTTAAAAAACTGACATATTTAAAATTTCCAATAATTATAATAGATCAAGGAAAATTCACAAAAAAAACTTGAATAAAAATCCACAATTTTCCGTTTCTCGTCATGCAAAAAAAAGAAGAAATTTTCAAACACAACCTGCACTTTTTCAAGGATTTCTCTCTCTCTCTTTTCTTTTGTGTGTGACCTGTTTCACTCGAGTACAAACATGATTAAAAATTCATTGGTGACTTTTGAATCAATATTTTTTAATCATTTTAATAATCAAATACACAAAATAATATTTCTTGTCTTTTTTTTGAAATATTAACCGTTCCAAAACACTTTTAAAAAAAATATTTTGAATTATTATTCCTTTTAAATAAAATACGTGACCAATACAATACAATTTAATTATTTGCGAATATTATTTTATCGATTTGCAAATAATATTCTCTCTCTCTCTCTTCAAAAAAAAAGAAATAAAATATTTCCTCCCATTACAATTTTCCACCCTCTTGTCATAGTCATCCCAATAAAAAAAAATATCATATTTAAATTTAATTTTAACCCCCCTCCTCGTCAATCCGACCCCCATGACATGATCAACAAAGTTCAAGCTGAGGTTTTAATAAAATATTTCTCTCTCTCTTTTAACCATCGTCAATCATGATTATTGCTCAACTAGTTTTAGTTGACGTGACAGAAAAATTATGTACTACATGTGCAAAAAATAATGAAATCATATTTAAACTGCATTTCACATTTGGAACATGCTTTGGCAAAAATTTAACTTAAATCTCATTGGGCTCAGGGGGGGACCAGCCAACTAGTGAGGGGGGGGGGTGAATATTAATTGACATCATATTTATGTCCCTGTACATTTATCTTGTTATTTTGTTTATCACAAAATTATTTTAACACACACACACACCAAACACACTAAAAAAATAAATGTGCAAATCTTATTTTCAATGCTGAACGTAAAATATTGCAAATTGCAATTAAAAAACATGTTTTTTTTGTAATTAAATCATAGTCCACTTTTTTTTATTATTTCCTACACGTGTCATGTCATCCTTATTTAAATATTTAAATTTTACTAACATTTACCTTTTTGTAGTTCGTAACACCTTTTTTTTATTTCTATTGAATTTATTACTTTACAAAAAAAATAATCAACTTTATTTTATTGATTTTGAGAGGGAGGAGGGGGAAATGGGAATTTGGCACATGGTGCAGATATATTTTGGTAAATTGGCAATTGGCACAGCTGTTAAATTAACTACGTTTTTTTAAAGATGTTCTATTTACATTTATGGGTTACAAAGGTAATCCATTATCATGTGATGTACGTGTAAAAGTACATAAATAATAAAAAAAAATTATTTTGCAAAAGTATTATATTTAAATAGTTTACATATGTTTTGGTTTTTTAATTATCTTTTTTTTTTAAATAGAAGGAAATGGGTTAAAAATTAGGAGGAAATTTAATTGTAATAGTTACACGCATATCCATGATAAGGGAGTTAAATTCCAGCTAAAAGTAGTCAAAGTATATTTAACAAGAAAATTAAAATTATGCTAATTGTGTTAGACATGAAATGTTAAACGTTTTGAACAAGAAAAAATTATTTTTTTTCTCTTCTTATCAAGGGAAACCAGTTTAATTTAGGGTCGAGGGGGGCTATTGCAGCAGGTTTTTACATGGTTTGACTTTAAAACCCCTCTGTATGGAAAATGATTGCACTATCAACCCAGAATTTTTTGTGAACTTGTTGTGGGACTAATTAAGAACAAGTTTCCATAAATAGAAATAAAATTTTAATTAGTGATCAGTTGCAGTGCAAAGATTATGAAATCAAGTTGGCTGCTGCAATAGCCCCTCAAAATGGGGCTATTGCAGCAGGCCCTAAAAACAATAAACTACCCAAATAAAAATAAAACTAAGCGTACAGAAATGACCAGGAGTCACCCTCACATGACTTGATCCATTGAAACTCAAGTGGAACGAGGTCACCCTGGCTCCAGACCACGTATGCTATCCTTTGCACGGCGACTACGAAACTCTGACAGGGGCTTTTTGAACAGACCCACTAAATGACGTCATAGCATGGACAATATAAGAGATAGGAGGACCATAATTTGTCACATGATGAAGGGACATGTATAGAAGCGTATTATAAAAAAATCCGAGCAAAAACTGCAGATTAAAGCCTTCAAAAATGAACCTGCTGCAATAGCCCCGCTGCTACAAGAGCCCCTCTCGACCCTATATAATTTGATTTTAATTTTATGTATCTTTTTTCCTTTTACAACTTTTTTTTGTGTACGATGGAAAGCCGCCGATTGTGGTGGGGTAGTTGCATAATTTAATTGTTTTTAATTTTAAATAATAATTAAATTAAAAAGGGTAGACGACAAAGACGGACGTAGACGCAGACGCAATTTTCTTGATTTAATTTTTATGTACTTAAAAAATTACTAATTTTATGGAAATTATTTAAAATTTTTTATTTTTCTTGCTACGTGGGTGGTGGGTGGTACACGTGTCTGTTTTTTAGATAAATGTGACAACATTTGAAAAGTTGTCATTTTCACAAGAACAAATTATGCTGAATCATGTTTCCATTTAAATGGAATGATGGGGAAACAATGATAATTTTAATTGACGTGTACTTGTGAATGACATGTGACACAAATTATTTTTTATGTAGAGAAATAAATATCAGAATTATTGTTTTTTATTGTTAAACCTTTTTTTGAATAATTATTTAAAATTAAGCATGATGAATGATAATTTGGAAAAAAAATGGTAAATTAAATTCAAAATTTCCCAGCTTTCATGGTAAAATGCACATCAATTTGGAAAATGACTTGTTGGCATTTGTGCAATCTGTTATCGATTCCCGGATAAATTATCCGGGAGAATTCAACCCGAACCAGACAATTTAATTGAATTCAACTCTGAGTCATTTGTACTACTCAATCTCCCGTTTCAACTGCAAAGTCATGAAAAGAGCGAGAGGGGAAATTTTTGAATGGTCCATTTTTCTTCATGGTAGTCTTCAATCTATGTCACCCAAGGGTGCAGGGTGACCAGGGGCGGCGCTAGGCACAAGCAGAGCAAGCAGTTGCTTGTACCTGAATTTTTCAAACGTCATTTCTGACCATGAAATGCTTAGCCCCCGATGACTCTGACGATGACTAAAGATGGCGTTCTAACAATTTTAACTTAGTCATTCTTCGTTGTTTTGGCGAAATAAAATTAATCATCTTGCACCTTATTTTATCTTATCATCAAATCGGTGATTTGAAATCGCCAATACAATTTAATTAACTTCATTCAATTTGAACTTGACGCCCATTTAATTAAAAAAATTTCAGGGTATGAGTTATAAATAAGGCAATTAAAAATTAATCTCCAAATTTTGCAGACAATTATTCAGACAGTTTTTTTTACAATTTGTCATTTCAAGTTGTGAATTTATTTTGTGAACTTGAAAGAAAATGTAAAATGTACTCAGACGACAACTTAAAGTACTTGACAGTTTAAAAGACATTTAAATTGTTTATTTATTTATTTTAAAATCATTTTGAAACTCTTACAAATAAATTTGACTATTGACCTTCTCCATTTTCCAAAAACAAAATAAAATTCATTTCTTTAAATGTTCATCTGAAGCTCATTAAAAGTGCCATATGCTGTGACTTTGATAAATAAAATAATTTTAATTTTAAAATTCCCGCTCACAAATTTCTCAATATTTTCACCCGAATAAATTTGATTTTGATGGAATCTCAATTAATTCAAATAGCCCGGCACCCTTTCAATGTTGCCACATTTCTGGGGTATTTTCCCTTGTCTGTTGTGACAGAATCAGGAGAGTCAAAATTAATTTTTAAATTAAAATCTTTTCGCGCCATTTATTGTACAATTTTGTCCTTAATTTCCATTTATGGCATCGTCTACTCTTTTATTTTATTTTCGGGTAAATCCGCTTTTGCCTTTGAAAATAGTACTGACGCTTTTACCCGCCAAAGTGAGGCTATAATCTCCTCTATTGTCGCCCTCTATTTTCGGTGTCAGGGACTATATCATGCCCAAAAAACTCTTTTGGTGTGGCAAAAAACTGTCCATTTGTTCGACCAAGCTAAATCTATTGGCCTTGACCTTACCAGGTCACAATCAAAAATTTTACAAAAAACAACAACAAAATCGACACTTCTCTTCTTTGTCCTCTTGGCCTTGTACACTGTAGCTGTCCTGACCTTGGAACTGACCTTTGTGGTGTGGCCTTTAGTAACCAGTGAAAGTGAACCAAGTTATGAGAGTCCATTAACAAAATATTTGACCTCTCTATCGACCTTTGGGCTGTTCACTTATTTTTTTCTTATGATTCAATGGACTCTTGTGGCTTTTTTGCATCCTGGCGCCAAATTTTGGATTTTAATTTTCATCAAATTTTACACAGTTGCCATTAAATGTGTTGCCGCTGAACTGAAAAAAATTCGTAAAATTTTGACTCACACAAACACAAAAGCTGTGGCTGCCTTAGGGGAAATCATTCAAGTTCAAATTGAGCCGGAAATGGCGCCAATGAAAAGATTAGAAAATTGTCTAAAATTTTTGAAATTGATTGAAGAAACAATTGAAAATTTTGAAAAATACGTTTCAAAAATTTTAATTCTTGAAATTCTTTTTAGTATTTCTAAAATTCTTTTTTATTTTTATTATGGGGTCATCAAGATGACTTCCAACTCATTGATTGACCTGAGCATTTATTTTACTTTGATCATTGATTTTTTCCACGTGATTCTTTATTCTGCTACTCTTTTTGACCTGACTTCAAATTCTGAAAAATTGACCCAAGCTGCTGGTTTTACAGCGATTGAGTTGGAGGAACTCATTTTTTCCATGAAAAATCTTCAGCAATTTAATTCAAAAGAAATTAGTGTACTAATTAATTTAATTATTAATTAATTTTGCAAAAATTATTTCTTTTTGCCAATTTTGACTTTTTTCAAAATTTCAGCTTCTCATGATTCACACGAGACTTGTACAAAATCCAGGGAAGATTTCGCCGGGAAATTTTATAACATTGAATCGATCGTTGATAACTTCAGTAAAAATTGCACAAATTAATTTTTTTTTGTGCAAATTATTTAATTATTAATTTATGGTTCATATTTCAGATACTGGGGGCACTAACGACGTACCTCGTCGTCCTTCTTCAGTTTCGAGGAAGTGAGTCAATTTCAAAAAAATATCAATTAATTTCAACTTCAACCCCGTCTTCATCTTTGGTCACAAAGTCAGGAATGTAAAAAGCGCCAATTTTGAATCAGTGACCATTTATTAATATTATTAGTAAAATAAAATATTAACAACTATTAAAATTTAAAATGATACTTTTATTAAAAATACATTAAAAAATCAAGTTTCTTTATTAAACAAAAATGGCGTCGGCGCCACAATTTAAATGATTTAATTGAAGACATTTCTGCGCAATTTATTTCTGCATATTTAAATTAATTGCAAAATTTAGAGATCGGACTCGGCTGAGTAAAAAATTAAGCGAGTAATTTATTGTCAAAACGAGAGCTTCATGGATAATTAAAATAAAAATGACTAAATAATTTAATTTAGTGCACTAATTAAATGGCAAACTGTTTAATTATTTATTTATTAAAAATTTATATTAATTTTTCGAGTAATATTAAAATTAAATACAATAAAACTCAACCAGCAAATATCTATGAAACTCAAAAAAACGCAAGTTTTTCTCATCCTCGATTTTAAATTTCGCGGACTCGAAACGGGCGGCTCGAGTCTGATCTCTAATGTGCAAAATATATAAATTAAATGTGACAAATATTTTATAAATAAATAAAATAATTTTAATATTGAGCTTTAACCGTAACCCTCTTGCCAAGTAAAACTACACCCATAACAGCCCCAGCGATCCAAATGCATCCACAGACGACAGCAAAAATCCTTTTTAATCACAATTTTCGTTCAAAATTAATTTTAATTGTAAAATTAACTATGATAACTTACAAAAGGCGATGTTCAAATTTTTCTTGGCGGGCACAGCTCCCAACGCAGCCTTCGGTCTTGTTGACATAAATGACAA
Source organism: Arrhopalites spinosus (assembly GCA_034700945.1). Lineage (NCBI taxonomy): Eukaryota > Metazoa > Arthropoda > Collembola > Symphypleona > Arrhopalitidae > Arrhopalites > Arrhopalites spinosus. The sequence continues at coordinate 41,337 of JAQIVZ010000624.1, read as the reverse complement.
TCCCCTCCATGACACCATCCTTACTTGTCCCATAAATACTCCCTTCTGACCCCACCGCCCAACCAAACATAATTAAAATAATTGTCGTAATTAAACGATTACTACAATTAATCAATTGGTAGGCCCCATCCCTTAAATTTTTTGTCCACATCATTTTTTTTTCTCTTTAATTTTTTAAACTGATTGTTTTTAAAAAAAACAATGAAAATTTTGGAAATTATGATTTTGGCGTTGGATAAAATTGACGGGAGAGACTAAAATTGGAACTGCAGTGACGTGTAGGGATTGAGGTTAATTTTTGCACACGAGTCATTTACTAGGAATGCGCAAAAAAAAAGATTTAAGAAATCTCGAGAGAGAGAGAGAGATAGAGAGAGGGACCTCACATAGCCATTCACCGTTCCGTTGCAGGTCCTCTTTTGTGGGGTTTAATCATTTTAAACTTTATGGCCAACCTTCCATGTTACCGCATTGCGGTGAATTTAACTAAATCTCACCAATATTTTTTTTTAATTGGAATCTTTCCAGTGACTCCAGTTCCAGTCCAGTGGGAAAGTTTTGCCAATTTGCCAATTTATTATTTTTTGTACATTTAATTTGAGCTGGAAATTTATTATTATTATTATTCTTTATTAACGTGTTATAGCCTGTAAACCGTATTACACGAGTGCCCCACAGGTAACACAAAATAGGTATTTACATAGACTTGACAATTTAGTAATTGGCCAATGTACAGTATTATTAGGGTTTTGGTTAATTTCAAGTGAAAGCACATTGCACAAAGCACGTGATGATCTTGCCACGTGATTTGAGATTTTGAGAATAATTCTCAAATAAATAATAATAAAAAATAGTAAATAAAATTATTTTATTTTATTGAAAAAAAAGTTAACTAGAATTTAATTATTTTGAAGCATTTTTATTTATTTTTAAAAAAACTGTTCTTAAAATTAATTATGCAAATACTTTAATTGTTTTTAATTTTTGTTTTGGAGAAATCCTTGGCTAGTTGGTTCTCAGGTGAAGTGGGAGGGGGAGATTTAAAGACAGTAATAAGAATCGTCGGGATTTCCTTGAATAAAAAATGACAAAATTAAAATTAATTGTCATTTAAATATTAAATTTTAGAGTTTCTTTTGACCCGGGTTAGTGACAGTTGACAGTTGACAGTAAAGGTGACCCAGGTCAAAATGAAATTAATATTGAGAATATTTTACCTGGTTTTTTTTGTTTACAAGTGGATCCCTTCTCACAAGTACGGAGAGGTTGCCCTTAAATTGTATGAAAAAAATGTTTAATTAAAATGAAGTCAAGTTATGAGCGGGAAGTTTTAAATTTTTTTACATCTATTGTGTCCTAGATTGTGGGCACAAACGACGTCTTTTTTGGTCACACATCCCTCTTTAGGCTTCCAAATCATGGGTGAGAAACAGTCACATTTATGACGTTTCTCATTGCAAAAACTCCAATAAAGATTTTGACAATCCTCCGGTTTTGCACAGTCTCTCGGTGTCTCTTTTGACTCTCCTGGTACTGGATTTGAGGTCACTGACCCCACGAAAATAAGAAGGAGAGCCGAGAATGAGAGAGAGGAAATTAAATTCATTTTTGTTTTTTCGAAAATTTATTTAAATTAATTAATCTGATTTAAGTTGAACTACAAAATTAAAATGAAAAGGATATTTTAATTACAATTAACGAGACTCAGAGTCTTCAATGTTTATTAAATAATTTCAACTCGTCAATACCAATCAAGATAAGACGAAAGTTTAATTACAATGACAATTAAATTCCTAGTATTTATTTATAATTAAATAAGTGCACTACTTTAAAAATGGCGGTTTTAAAAAAATTAAGACACAAAATTCTCTAACATTTTATCATTGGTCTCTCTCAACAAAAAACTGGTACAAGCTGAAGCTAAACGAAGCCCAGTAAATATAAAATGGGGCGCGGATGGTGAAACTGTAAATAAATGTTTAAAATTCCTTTTCATAAAATTAAATCAACCGCTAAAGCTAAAAAAAATCCAAAACTTACTCGTTTCAAAAAAATAATTGTGGGGCCAAAACGTCGCCAACATTAACAATAATGGCGCCAAATTCTAAACCAGTCAAACGACAAACTGTTGGAAATGCCTCTGCCGTGTAACACATGACAAGTCCACAATGCTTTTGCAAAAATAAATAAATGGAGGACCAACTCAAAACTCAATAGATTGTCAAAAAAAATTTTTAATATTAAATTAATTTGGTAACTTTCATCATATTTAAATTTCCCATGTGATAAGATGGTTAAATATAAAAATTAAAGTTTCCCGCCAATTTATAAATTAAAATTTAAACTCTTGAATTCATTGTCTTGATACTAGAAACAGAGACAGAATTCGTTTGTTCAAGAGTTCGAGCGGGAACTTGAATCCCAAATTTTTTTTGAATTTTCCGCCATCTTACCAGTTGCATAAAATTTGATCGAAAATTACGAGACATGACGAGATAAACAATAAAATTAAAATTACCGCTCAAAAAATACATTGTCAATACAAAATAATGGAGGGGTTTTCGACATTCAAAATAAAAATCAAGTTGGTAGACTAAAGTCAATAAATATAAAATACCCGGGGGAATTTCGGTAATCAAAAATATTACTAAAATCACCAAAAGCATTCGTGTAGTTCTATCAAATTCCGCTTGAGCTTCTAGTGCTGCCGCATTCATTTTATTGTCATTTCCTCTTTTCTCTGACGTCATCGTCATTTTCCGTCGACTTTCTTTGGCCACCAAAAGTGCTTTGATGAGGCGCAAACTCACGGCGAATAGAACAATGGCGGGAATTATTTTCGAAAGAAATCTGTTTGACAAATTTCAATTAAATTAAATATATATTCAATACATTTTTTGAGTTTGACATAATACCCGCTGTTAAGAAATTCAATTAGACGCGGGACATCAAAAGTTGTCCAGTGGTCACAGTATTTAGAGCCACAGTATTTTGGACCATCCTTCCAACTTTTTTGATCATCCGATTCGATCACCGTGGCTGAATAGTAACCCAAAATAGTGACCAAAATGCATCCAATAAAAATTGACCCCATTGTCATTTTAGCCCTTTTCATGGTGCACCAGGAGCGACTCTAAAATTGGCGGGTTAATTTAAATTTAATTAATTAAATTAATTATTACAGTAAAATATTTTTAAAATTTACTTTTAATGGATACACGACTGCGATCCAACGCCAAATGGCTAGAGTCATGTTGAGCCACATTGAGATTGAGTGGAACGACTAGAAACAAAAAAATTTAAAATAAACTTGAGTTTTGACCTTTTTGGTAGAAGAGAAAGGTCAATTTGTCAAAATAATGTTTTCTGTTAAGAGTCATTGCACAATTTTATTTTATTTTGTTCAAAATTCCTCAAAATTGGCAATATGCAATGAGCCATTGTCAATGACCAGAATTTTTTTTGTCATTTTCAATTTTGGCACCACATTCACGAGCCAATTATCTGTATTGAGGGGGGGGGAATAAAACGTGGAAGGTCATTGACCTTAATTTTGTCAAGCAAAAGATTCTGCTTTTCTAGTGTTTAGAGTTTAGACAAAATATTCCAAGTTGAGAATTTTGAACAAAATAAACATAAAGTCTTAAAATGGCGGAAAAATTTAAAATGTACCGCCAAAAAGAATTCATGAATAATCCAGACGACAGCGTAAGAATAAGGGGAAGTTTTATAATAAATTTTGGCAACGTAATGAACAATGTAGAGACACATGACAATTAAATCAGCGAGAGAAATTCCCGCCAAAATGGCATTAGTAGGATTAACCATTTTTTTCATGGAAAAGACAAGGATGTCTAGAATATTGAAGAGGATGCCAAAAATACATAAAATTAAATTAAAATTAATTATATAAATTTCTAAACTTGTCCAAAATATTTCCCATCCTGGATCACAAACTTTGTACACGTAGTCTGCTCTTACATTTTCAGTTAAATTGACCATTTCTGTCGTTAATATTTTCTCTAGTTCCATTTTGTATAAAAAAGTGTATTTAAATTTTGCATGTGCAAAAGAATTTCAAAATTTAGAATATACAGCTTTTGCGAATGTATGAGCGAAAAAAATAAAGGGGCGGAGACAATACAGGAAAGGTAGAGACAGTGGGAAGAATTTTAGTGAATAAGATGTGCAAAATTTGAGGAATTGAAAATTTGGCCAGTATTTTATTTGCAAAAATTGATTCTTGAGAACGAGTGTAAAGGGCGCAGCCATTTTGTAAAAAAAAAATATTAGACGAGTTTTTTTAAATAAAAAAATATTCACGAGGTTCTTTAGAACAAAAACCTGTTCGAACGTGCAAATTGAGAATGTTGTTTGATAATAAATTTTTTCATGAGATTGAATGACGATAAGACAAAATTAAATGAACAAGATTATCATCAAAAGTGTATAAAAATTAAATTCAAGGTTTTTAAATTATTTTTAATTGTACAATTTTAAATTTTAGCTTTATTTTTCAAAATTGGAATGATTTTTTATGAAAGAGAATGGAAAATAGCAGAATTTTTGCAATAAAATAATTTTTTGCAATTTTTTTCTACAGTTTAAGTCAGTTGAGGTCAACATAATTTAATTTGAAGGTCAATAACCTTCAATTTTTAGTCTATTTTGTAATTGTAGCGCGTGTCAAATTCCATTTTTTGGATTAAAAAAACCGATGTTTTTCTAAAATAATTTTTTTTCAACAAAAGTCCATTTTTCGGATTCAATTCCTCTTGCCCAGGATATTATCATTATGTCATTTTGCCCGTTTGAACCTGTCCAAGGTCCAATTTGGTGCGGGCAAAAAGTTGCGGGCGCAAAAAATTCTTAGGATTGTCGTTCAATTTGTAAAATTTTGTGACTCACCAAAAATTGATTGTAAATGTAAACAAAATAATTAAAATTAATTTCTTCTCTTCAGATTAAATTTAACTGACTTTAAAATATTCCCTCATCATCGCTATTATTGGCCTTAATAGTCATGTTAAGATTAAGTTCTTTGAATTTATTTTATCTCAAAAGATAAAAATCCAAGAAAAAGGTCACAAGTCAGTCAACAATTTATTTTTTTTGTGCGTCATTTTTCTCGACAAGATTGTGACTGTGACTCTATTTAAGGACATTTTTTGGTTAATTTAATTTTAGTTTAACTATAACAGTCAGTCAGTTGAATTTTTGACAAAAAAAATTAAAGTTAAAATTAAATTCAATTTCTTAAAAATGGCCAAACTTTTCACTGTCATCTTGGCCCTCTGCCTCGTCCTCGTGTGTCATGTCATGCTGGTAAGATAAAAAGGCGCAATTTTCAAAAATAATAATTTTATTGGGTTTTTTTCCAATTATTGAAAAAATTACGTGATTTATTTTAAATTGTAGGGAGAGGGAGATTGCGGGAATTGTGGAGCTGGGAATTGTTGTTTGATGGGGATGGGAAAATACAGAAAAGAGCAGTGCATGCCAATGGGCAAAGATGGCGATAGGTGTAGCACAATATCAGCTATTGACAATAAATATCCAATGAGGTGCCCCTGCTCACGTGGCTTTGATTGTGTGGTCACTGGGCGGAGTAATGGCCCTGAAAATCGTCGCTGTCGCTCCAATTCCCGCGGATAAATTTATAAATAATTTAAATTACAATAATTAATTAATCAACAATTAAGAAGTCAAAAGAAAATACAACGGCGGTGAAATTAAAAAGAAGTTTTGTGTAAACTAATGTTTGAAAATTAAATGTTGAATTTAATAATTATTATTAATGGCGGCATTTAATTTGTTATAGTTTAAAATAAATAATAATTAAAAAATAATATTTTCAAAATATGCCACACTTTTTTTTAATTATTGTAAGACACTGGGAATAAACCCAACATTTGTATTTCCCGGTTTGAGACTTCGGCTTTTCATCCAGGAGGTCAATTGTGTGGGAATTTCTGCTAAAACTTCGCGGGCTAGGCGGGCTTGTGCTTGTCCATAAATTCCCGCGTTTTGGTTCTGCCGATTTCCGGATTGTTGTCCTATTGTTGCCAACCAAGAGTAGGCGTCCCTGTGGAAAAGCAAGGATAAATGGCCAAATTCAAAAATGCCGCCACTCCACTACTTTTATATTTTGTTTAGTTACCGGTAGGCGACGAATTGGACAATGTCACGTGCCGCAAATTTTCCATTGGATGACAATCGTACTGTGTCCCCATCCAAAATTTCCATGGCGTCAAAGTTTGCCGCTTTAATTTTCATGTTAATTAATTTATTATTACTTTTAATAATAATTAATAATAATTTAATTATATTATTTACTTATTTATTACCTCCAACTCCCACAATTATAATTGACAGTGGGAGTGTGGATGCATTGACGATTGCCTTTAATTTCAATTAAAATAAATTAATTAATTGACTGTACCAAAAGCCAAAAATTTAGAGTAGAAGGAAATGCCGCCATGTTTAAAAAAAATTTGAATTTACCTCCTTGGTTTCATTAACATCAGAAATAATGCCATCAGTAATAATTAAAAGAACATAATAATTATTTCCATTTGAATTTTGCAACGCCATTTCTGCAGCCTGACGAATAATCGGGCTAAAATTTGTAGGACCCCACAGTTGAACACGAGAGACGGAATGCCTAAAATTTAAAAAATCCCGCCACATTTTAATTATTTTATCCATTAATTATTTTGATCTCAACACCATCTACTGTATATTGACCCTTAAATGTCAAGGTCAACTCACCGATAAATATCGAGGACTTGAGGAATTCCAAAGGAAATATAATTAGGATTCTCAATATTCAAATTAAAATTATGAGACACAACACCAGATGGTGGTATTCTCGCACCTAGTAAAAAAAATGAACAAAAAACTTGAAGTCACGAGTTCAAATCTCACCGGGGGTAAAATAATTTTCTCAAATTTTTACCAAAACCAAAAGCAGGAAAAGTTTTGGATTGACTATAAGGTTCAATGATAGACCCCACAGCTTCAATAGCCTGCTGGTAAGGATTGGGTTGACCTGTATGAAAATTGATGTGATGCAAAGAAGTAGGATCTTTGGGGTCACCATTTGACCCTGTGAGGTCAATGGCAAAATTACAATGAATTTGAGTGCCGCCTTGAACGTAATCCAAAAATGTGTGAATTGGTGATAATTTACATTGTGCCACCATCACTCGGCTTGAAATTTCCTACACAAAAAAATGTACAAAGGTCATAAAGGTCAATTCTAAATTATTCAAATTTTGGCGCTTAAACTTACCGCGCCGCTCTCATTCGTTAGAGCAAGACTCTCCCCACTGCCAGCAAGACTGACCAGTTTATTTAGCGAGAATTGGCTGTAACCAATGAGGGTATGGTAGCCATTGACGCCTTCCTTATAAATTTGAATTTTAAGCCCGCGATCTTTGTCTCCATTACAAAGTTTCCCTGTGGTCAAATTAATTAATTTCCATTGCGGATTTGGACCTGGCACCACTTCACTTTTGTGGACAATTGTAAATTGACCGCCTTCATTGAGTTTGGACAATGTGTAAAATATTTTGCCCGGGAAACACCACAGGAAACCGTATCCGGTTGATTTGCCACTTAATTGGAGTGTTACCTGCAATTTTAAATTTAACCGTCATAATTTAATTGAACCACAAATTAAGGTCAGTGACCTCCCCACCTGTTCTTTGAGGTGCAGTAGTTCTTCAGCTATTAATAAAATAGTCCCGCATGGCGCTCCACTTTTTTGAACTGTAGTAGTTCCCGCCTCATTCAAATTGGCGCGAAGAGGAAGAGAAAGGCCGCGATAGCCGCCGCTAACGATGGCGGCAATTGTGGACTCGGCTGAACCCAGAAAATCGTGATCATTCAATTTATTTGAAGCAGAATCAATATCGTAGACTTTAAATAAAAGTTTTTGTTCTTCTTCAAACCGGTAGTCGATAACTAGCTAAAAATTTGGGCGGGAAAATTTAAAATTAATTATTTTAAATAAAGTTATATACTCAGTTCGCGATTTTGTTGCGAAAACTTCTGCGAAATAATTTATTTGCGAAAATAATTATTTCGCAGACTCATACAAATCTGCCTCCTCCGTTTTCCAATTCATTTTTGATGCTACAAAGTTCGGAATTTTTATGGGGTCACAGCGTATGAGTTGTGGCAAATTTCATGCCCTTTCCGAATATGTCCACCATTTTAAAAAATATCCACCCGTTCCAAAGTTACAGGTCAAAACGTAAACAAAGTCCTATCATTTCAATAATTTTCTACAACAATTTGTGGAATTTTTTACGTTTTGACCTGTAACTTTGGAACGGGTGAATATTTTTTAAAACGGTGGAGATAATCGGAAAGGGCATTAAATTTTCGAAAATTCATACGCTGTGACCCCATAACAATTCCGAACTTTGTAGCATCAAAAATGGATTGGAAAAAGGAGAAGGCAGATTTGTATAAGTCTGCGAAATTATTTTCGCACATAAATTATTTCGCAGAAATTTTCGCAACAAAATCGCGAACTGAGAATTGACCTATAAAAAGATATTTTAAAATATTGGGAAATATTTCTTTTGTCAATAAATCAATAGAATTAGAACAACAAAGTTATGTAACGTTCATTAAATAATTAAATTATTTCATCTTGACAATTAAATACTTCAAAAATATTTTCTGGAAGCCATTGAGATTGGCCAAAAAAATGTTAAACCTCAAATTTTTTTTACAAAACAATTTGACCTTTTGTCAAAAGTCAAGCTCTAGCCTTTAATATTGTAAAAAATTAATTACATTTTTATACATTAAAAGTCAATGGGTCAGATTATAGAGCCAGAGCCAAATATTCTCATAGAGACATGTCATTTTTTTTGATTGATTAATTCAAATCTCAATTAAAATAAAGTGACTTATAATTTTTTAAAAACAATCCACTTGAAGAAAAATTAACATTAAAAAACCATTTCTACTCCCCACTTGGCATGTATTTGTATTCTACTTTTAAATTGTCCAAGTCAATTAAATAATATCTAATTATAGTAAAATGTATAAATTATTATTGTTGTTAATTGTAAGTTTAGTTAGTTGCATTCAAAGTCAAAAATATGAGCCAACTTGGGATAGTTTAGACACAAGACCACTGCCCTCTTGGTTTGATCAAGCTAAAAGTGAGTTATAGTTTAATTTCTAATTTTAATTGTAATTAATAATTTAATTTATTTTCAGTTGGCATTTTCATCCATTGGGTAATTAATATTTTTAATTGTAATTTTTAATTGTAATTTAAAGTTTTTTATAATGTTTTTAATTAATTTTATGAAGGGAGTCTACAGTGTTCCAGCTTTTGCTGGATATGAGGACTACAAAGGCCATTACGCAGCTTGGTTTTGGAATGATTGGCATTGTATAATTAACTTAAATAATTTAATCTAATATAATTTAATTTAATCACAATATTTTTTAATTGTAATTATTACAATTAAAAAATATTGTGATTTCAATTATTTTAATTGTGATTAGATGGTTCGGTGGATCATGTTCGTTACATGAAAGAAAATTATCCTCCAGGTTTTACTTATCAAGATTTTGGCCCCCAATTCCATGCTGAATTTTATGATCCAAGTCGATGGGCTGACACTTTCCAGAAATCTGGCGCCAAGTATGAAATTGAATTAATTTGCAAGATTGGAATTGGAAAAAATTTTAATTATTTTTTTTAGATATGTCGTTCTTACAAGTAAACATCATGAAGGGTACAGTTTGTACCCTTCAAAATATTCCTTTTCTTGGAATTCCATGGATGTGGGGCCTCATCGGGATTTAGTTGGTAATTAATTACAATTAACATTACAATGTTTTAATTATATAATAATAATTAATAATTATTAATAATAATTTATTATATATGATGATCAGGTGACTTGGCTGCTGCAATCAGGGAAAAAACAGATTTGAAATTCGGCTTGTACCATTCTCGGTAACTTATTAAATGATAAATTAAAATAATTAAAATAAAAATGATTAATTTAATTACAAATTAAATATTTAGCTATGAATTCTTCAATCCACTTTACTTGATTGACAAGGCCAATAATTTTACAACCGATGATTTTGTTCGATTCAAGACTTTACCAGAACTTTATGAAATTGTAAGAAATTAAATTAATTTTAATTTTCATCCCAAAATAACGACACGGTAAATTCCCATATAAACTGTGCGGGGTTCTTAACTCAACCGAATTTTCAACTCTCTTTTGGATTTTAGGTCAACTTGTACAAACCGGAGATAGTTTGGTCTGGTGGGTACAACTAATTGTGATTAAAATTAGCGGAATTGAAAAATTAAAATTTTGATTTTGGCAGACGGAGAGTGGGAAGCACTGTCCGATTATTGGCAGTCCAAAGAATTTTTGGTGTGGCTGTACAATGAATCGCCCGTTAAAGACACTGTCATTACCAACGATAGATGGGGCAGTGGTGAGTCCACTAAAATTGTAGCGCCAATTATATTTTAAAAATGTTTTAATCATTTTAAATTCGATTTTTTCAGACACGATGTGCAAACATGGTAAGTTTTGAAAGGTTAAAATTCAAATTTTTGAGGTCACCTTTTTGCATATTTCTATTTAAAAAAATTTAATTATTAATTAATTTCAAGGTGGCTTCTTGACCTGTGCTGACAACTACAATCCAGGTACGGAAACATTAAATTAAAACTTTAAATTGTGATTTAAAGTTAATGATTAATAATGTATCTGTAGGAGTCCTCCAACCGAAAAAATGGGAAAACTGCATGACAATTGGTAAGTTTAATTCCCAATTAAGAATTTAATTGTAAATAAGGTAAATAACATTATTTTAGACAAGTACGCCTTCGCCCATAGAAAAAACACAAAAATTGAGGACTACCGAACACCCGAAGAAATCATCAAAGTCCTGACGGAGACTGTCTCCTGTGGAGGTATAAAATACAATTCTAAATTGTAATTAAAAATTAAAAGTAAATGTACAATTAAATAGGAAATTTACTAGTCAACGTGGGGCCTTCAGCTGAAGTCACAATAATTCCAGCACAAGAAGAAAGACTTTTACAACTTGGAGAATGGCTTAATTTAAATGGAGACGCCATTTATGAGTCTGTCCCATGGACATCTCAGAACGACACAATCACTTCCGGTGTTTGGTAAAAAGGTCAAAATTTATCTTGGGTCAGGTCAAATTTTTAAGCCATTTTTTGGCTTCAGGTATACATCAAATCCATTCCGAAAGCAAGTGTACGCCATAGTTTTGAGTTGGCCAGGTCAACAAATTCATTTAGGGTCAGTCGAGCCGGAGAGTGTCAGCTCTATTGACATTATTGGGAGTCAGAGCACTTTAAGCGTAATTTAAATTAAAAATTAAAATATTTTCGAAAAATTATGCAGAAAGTTAATCGCAATTAAATTAATTAGTGGACATTGGCAAGTCCTGGAATTTTAGTCAATTTCCCTCGTCCTGATGACAACACATCCAAGTGGGCCTGGACTTTGGTCATCAATTTAAAATAATGTTACAAATATTTAACATTTAATTACAACTAAAATTAATAGTCAACTTAAATTTTATGTCATTAAAATAAATTTTAATTGCATCACAAAAACTATTTGGACATTTTAAATTGACTTTTTATTATACCAAAATCAACTCCAGCTTCATAATTTTAATATAAAGTGCTTGCTAATGTCAATTAGTGCAAAAAAAAAACTTTTAATCATGATTAACTATAATTGTCAAAATTAAATTCTTCACTTGATAAATTCCAGACTTTTAATTGTTCTTCCTTATCAAAAAATACCTTAAGCCCCAACCCAAATAGTTTTTCATTGTTCCATTTTAAGTATCAATTGTTCTATAAAAGTTAATCTTGATTTTAAATCACAATTCACAATTAACAGTAATCTTATCAAAAATAATTTATGCGTGTGCCTAAATTCTAACTCTTAAAAAATAATTAAATATTTTATCTCATTCTTTAGCCAAAAAGGTCGTGTGATTTTTTTGCTCCAATTTATTCAAACTTTTTAAATCTCCCGCTCTTCTTTATTTCAATTTTTTAAATGGCAGATCAAATTTTAGAGAACGGAGTGCGGTGTAATCAATTCCAAGGATGTTTATTAGGCGGCCTTGTTGGAGACGCCCTTGGCGCTCCTTTTGAAAATGAATTTGAGCACCAATATTCAAATTCAAAAATCCAACAATTTGTTGATGGTCTCGCGTCCCCACAATCCGAAAAATTGACCTACACTGACGAAACGTCAATGACCCAATCTGTCATCCATGAACTTTTGTTGGAAGGGCCTACAATTAACTTACAACAAGTGGCGCGAAGGTTTGAAAATAATTTAAAATAATTTATTTGAATTTTTGCAAATTTATTCAAAATTTAGATTCGCCGACACGTACTCAGCCGAGAAGAAAGAGCCACGTGATCGAAATTACGGAGCGGAGACCCTTGAAATATTTGAGGTGCTTGAAAAAAGTTACTTTACAGATATTCTGTTACCAGCTATAGACTTGAATAGAGGTCAAGGGTCATTCAGCAATGGAGCTGGAGGTCACATAAGTCCAGTGACATTGATGACAATTTTGGACGAAAGTGTGGACTCTCTAGTTGAATTTACAGTGGACTGTGCAAGAATTACACATGCAAATCCTATGGCCATTATGGGTGCCATTTTTCAAGCAATGGCAATTCGGCAAGCTCTTCTTTTTGGCAAAAATTTAAAAGGTCAACCAGGAGCTGATCTTGCAATTAAAATTTTGAATGAATTTTCAAAAGATTTTGAGTCATTAAGAAAGGGACAATTCAAAGACTATTTTTTAGACAATTTAATTAGTCATAAAGCATTATCAATGTATAAATTCAAAATTGATGATATGCGGCAACTCTTGACAAAAGGCAAATTCGAGGTCAAGGAGGTCAAAGATATTTTAGGGGTCAAGTCAACTGCTCTCGACTCTATTCCAACAGCTTTTTTCTGTTTTTTGGCTTCTTTTAAACCCATCCATTTTATTGAGGTAAAAAAATCATAGAAATTGGCACAATTTTGAATTTTACCGGCTTCAGTTAAATAATTTAAATCTAAATTTTGCCTCTGTGTAGACAACGAATCAATACCAAAGAACCATCCAATTGGCCATTTGCTGTGGAGGGGACACAGACACGATAGCAAGCATGGCGGGAAATATTGCGGGAGCCTTTTTAGGGTCAGACTCAATCCCGCCACATTTCCAAGAACAATGCGAAGGCTCCCGCCAAATTACAGAGTTGGCTCAAACTTTCTTTACTAGAATGGTCAAGAATTGGACTCTGTAAAATAATTTTGAGAAAATTGAATAAAATTTTGACTAATTGCCTTTAATTTTTGCCAATTTCTTTTGCTTGTTTTTCGTAAAAATTACCTGTAAAATTGGACATTCAAATTTCAATTTTTAAACCCGCAAAAAATTTTTTCAATCCCGAACAAACTTAATGAGCCACTGAGGAGAATGTAGAGAGAGGAAAGGATGAGGGAATTTTCAAATGTTCCCGCTCTCCAGACATTTTTAATTATTTTCTCCAGCTCATAAATTCGTTCCCAGAGGAAAGATGGCGTTAAGAAGATTCCTCTACTTGACAGACACCCAGCTCACATCATCATCTCGTTCCAAAATATTTGTCTCCCATTTTCAACAAAAGATGTCATTCCCTCCAATAAAATGTCCACATTGGGTAGTGTCAAAGCATAAGTCGGAGGGATGAGCCAAATATTTTGTCGTAAAATTTGAAAACTTTGCTTTCCCTCCATTGAGTACCAAATTCGTGCAAGCTCCTTGAGGTCTTGGGGCCAAATAAAAACTCTTTTAGTTATTTCCGCATTGGCAGTCCCGTTGGACCAATGAGAGACAATCAAAGAAATTAGGCCGTCCTCCTTCCCTCTATCTAATTCTACCAATTTCCCCAAAATCTTTGCATTCTGATAATCGACAGGTGCAGTGCAGCAGTGAATCTATAGCCCTGGCCAATAAGGTCATTGACCGTGTAGTCCACCTCCTGGACGCCAGGGATAACCAAATTACTCTGCAACTGCCCCAAATAAAACTGGGCCAGGAAAAATCCCTCCAACATCCAAAAACTGCAAAACCACCAGTGCATCCTCCCCTTCAGCGGGGCGAAAAGAATGAGGGGCGCCAGAATTTGCAAGAAAATCCACGACAAATTTTCTCTCAGCACAAAGAAGGAGAGCAGGACACCCGCCAAAGTTGAAATGAAAAGAAAGAGCCAAGAGCTGTAGGGAGCAACTAGTGAGGAGAGGGGCGATTGGCTGGTACAATAGATGGGAGAAATCATGGCGTAGCCATTGTCATTACTGACGTTGTGTAGGTCAAAATAGTGATAATCTTTAAACTGTAAGCAGGTAAAACAACTGATAATTGCGCTACTACAATGTTTCTTTTTATATACAGGTTGTTCCTCAACGTATTGAATGGAAATATTTAAATGTGACCAAATCTCCCAATCAAATTTCATTGCAAAACTTATATCCGAAAACTTCCCTTTTCCAACGTCCCATGCTGTCCAATCTCCAACTAGATGGCCATTAGTTTTCGGCATGAATGGTCCAGCCCTGTACAAGTGTCCCAGATGAAGATTTTTTCGTTGTGTCAGAACAACAAGTTTCAAATTATGGAGGGAATTAATCTTCCCACTCATTGGCTAATTTGACCAATTGAATTTTGGCCTTGATGTTTACAATGGTCACGTGAACCAGCTCTACTCTTTGAATTTCCAAGTTGTTCAAGTCCATGATGGCCCGAAAAATGTTGACTGGGGCGAAACATGTCATGTAGCCATTATCCCGTAATTCATTTTGACCATAAAATAAAATAATGACATCGTTGAGCACATTTAATTGACCTCTGTTTTCTTTAATGAAATTTAATATCATTTTACTGTACACGTCGTCAGAGAGGTCAAAGAGGAGGTAGACTTTAGAGCAATCTACATGCTTCGTGACTTTTGTCATGTTGGCCAAGTGTCTCCCAATTGGATGGGAGCAGTCCAGGTAGTCCATGCAAGTGACGATGGGGGTTTGGATTGAGTGGAATTGTTCCAAAATTCTGTGAGGGATGGGGGCGTGGCTATGAATGACGATGGAAACATTCCCGCCATGTTTTCAAATGGAATATTGTGAGTAGAATTTCTCTCAGAATGACCTTGCCCGAGGGGGGAGAGGAAAGACAATAAAACAACGAACTTGATGGATATTCATTTTAAAATTAATTCACTTTTTGGCAAAAATCTAATTACTGATTTTGTCTGTAAGAATGGGTTCCGACAATTTTTTTGACCAGTATTTGAAATACGTATACTCTTTTGTGTGAGGAATACGGGTAGAATGTTTTGACAATATTCGGTCTTTATTTTCGTACCATGTAAAATGACCTTTACTATCCACAAAAAACTCAGAATTGGAGGAAAAAAATTGATTCGAATCGTGACAAAAGTCTTGTGGGCGAGTTGGGATAAAGTCAATAAATACGACTGAGTTTTATGGCCATCAAAATTTTTCACCAGTTCTCATTTACAATTTCAAATGGTCCTCCCAATTAATTGCACAGAGCAAGTATAGGTAGAGATGAAATGAGGCCCTTTTGCTAAAATTTCCCGACCCCGGGTGGGGGTACCTCGGGGGTACAGGGCACTTGTTAGGGAGGTACCGACTGGCCGATAATTTCTATGTCAACGAAATTTCATTTACAAAGACCAAGTTATTTAATTAATTGTAATAGATCACGAAGAGGTACAGTTTGCAGAACTTGACAACACTGTAGAGACCACGTTGGCAAACTTTGAGATGACAATTTCCGTAGAATTTAACGTTTAAATGTGTATGATCAGCGACAAAGTTGTCGTACAACTCATACTCAATCACCTTGCAAAGTTTCAGATCATTCTAATTGACCCTCTAATTGTAATTAACAACTTGAATAACTTTGTTGCGTGTCTTGAATGACCATACGAATTGGCAATTCAAGAGGAACGTTTAGTGATTCAAGACAAAATTATTTAAAGGTCAGAATATTTTTTTTCAACTGGGTCTTTGTAGAATATTGTTCTCTGGTCCTTCATTGATCTTGTATCAAGTTCTGAGTCAATTCTTGTTAAAAAAAGATCACTTGACCGGTATGGGAGAGTCCCTTAAAAATTTGAATGAATTGATTCTTGTTAAAAGAAACTTGACCGTTCTAGGAGAGTCCCTTCAAAATGCTGTGTCCATTGGCAAGTCTTTTGATAGAGAACAGTGACGAAGGATAGGTCATGACGTCCAGCCCTAAATTGAGTCAATTTCAAATCAACTGCATTTCTATTTAAGTATTTACTTTAAATTAATTGACTTAATTGACTACCTTGGTCATGTCATGTCCAATATCTGGATCCAATGACATATTTAGTGCCATATGGCAGTCGATTTTATATTTGTGTTCCTCCTAATAATTACGAAATGGACTAGATTTACTTTTGGAATATTTAATTTATTATTTTTTTGTATTGTGCTTTGGTTAATTTACATATAATTAGAACGTACTGTATTTATGTTTGTTATGAAAAAGTTAATAAACACCAAAAAATAATAAATCAAATATAATTCTATTATTAAATTAATTTTCAAAATTATAATAGCTTGAAATTGATAAAAGAATATACAGTCCATTGAAATCGACAGCCCATTGCATGTTTGAAGTAAAAATTATAATAAATTCATTCTTCTAATTATAATTAGGAAAAAAATTAAAATCCCATTAAATTCTGTCAAATTCTCGCCAAAATGTCATCAGATTTCAGTGTCATATTGTCATTAACTGTTTGTTGCTGTAGCTTCCATTAAATGATGTTGAATTCCAATTACGTATGACGGAATATTTTCTTTAGGGATGTCTGGAGGAAGTACACGTCCACCTAATTAAATAATTAATTAGTTTTGTATGTAAGGGCTAGCTCAGTTGGAAATTTATCAACAAAATTTTCTAATGGTAACGAATGGGACTGGAAGAGGTCGAGCAAAATGGCTAGAACTCCGGAAGTAGAGGAAGTGGGAAGAATTCTTCACCACTTAAAACAAAGCCAAAGAGTTGGCGGAGGGCATGCGATACCCCTCAAAGGGATATTTAAATAACATCCCTCTTTAAATTTCAATTGAACCAAAATTTGACCCTCTTTGTCGCACTTACCCTTACAATAAGGTCTTACATAATTAAAGGATCACTTTGAGGGGTATTGCATGCCCTCCGCCAACTCGTCGGCTTTCTTTTAAGTGGTGAAGAAATCTTCCCACTTCCTCTACTTCCGGAGTTCTAGCGATCACGCCGAAGGCCTTCAATGGAAATTTTACATTTTGATTCAATTGTTTTATGAAAACTTTCAAAAACAATTTTTTCATCAAAATGTCAATGAAAATTCAAATGATTGGTGGAAAAAAATTATTTTTGAATTTGTTCATGATGTTTGTTATTTTTAAAATTTGAATTGAACAAAATTCGGTCATATGTTTGGCAAGAAGAGCTTTATGAATATTTTTGTTGCCGTAGAGAATAAATTGGGACCTAGAAAATTTTGATCGATTCTCCCTACTGAGCTTGCCCTTAAAATATTAATTTTTTCAATGATTATTAACCTGGAGTTACATTGGTGGTGGTATTGTAAAATCCCAGATTTCCTCATTTGACTACATAAAAAATCCCCCCCTCCCGCCCGACACTTCATACGCATACATTTGCCAATTATCATTTTAAATACATTTTTAATTGAGCTTGACATGCATTGACACGCACCCTTTCGTTTAATTACCTTTCACTTTACCAAAATTCCTTAATTTTCCTCAAACAAGTCTCTCGGCTCTTTCTGTTCACTCGTCCCACCTTGATCCCAGCTAATTGCCAATTATTGGAACACGTGCCACCGAATTCCTTGAGGACGCCCAAGGAATTGGGGACTTTCAGTCAAATTTTATTTTTCACTCCAAGGAAATTGGTAAACAATCGCGGGCCACCCATGACCGGTCATGGTCCACAAAATGTACATGAAAATGGACACTTGACCCGGCCCGACGAGAATGTAAGGCAAGAAGAAGGCATTGCGCTCAAATCGGCTCGCGTCATTGGCCATTAAGTTTAACATCTGACCCACACTCGTTCCAGCTTGGGTTTGTTGGCTCAGTTTGAGAGACTGGAGAATTTAATTGGAGTTTAAATAATAATTATTTTAATAAAAAAATAAAATTTAACCTTTTGATAAATAAGAGATCACAAGATATTCGACATTTCATGCCAATTCGATTCATGCCTACAACACCACTGTGGTAACTACAAGAGTAGCTTAATGTCGCAAGAATTAGTCCCATTGCGTACCAATATTTTGTCCAACTTCCGCTAGGGTCTGTTTCTTGGAGTGAGAAGGAGTTGATCAACTTGTATAGAAAAATTGATTGAGCCACACTGTGGAAAATTTAAATTTTTATTTTGGCGCCATTTTCAATAATGTTGGTATTCCTCCGCGCTCCGCATTATTTTGAATTTGAATTTCTCACCTGAAACCCCATTCGTCAATAATAAAGATGGCGGTGCAGAGAATGAATTGTTTTTGTAGTGAACTTTGAGCAAAGCTTTGTAAAATTTTGGCGCTCTTTTTAAACATTCTGCCTTCCAGGCTCTGAACAAATAATAATATTAATTACTTTTTAATTAAATTAATTGACAATTTACCTTTCAAGTTCCTTCCCCAATTTGCAGCCTCGTCTTGTTGAGGGACTTGGTATAAATCCTCCGGTTTCAAAATTTGGCTCCGCCCCTTAATGAACAATGGGAGGAGCTAGGAGAAAGTTAATTTGGAAAGAAAGTTGGCCTTGTCATGAGGATTCTGGGGTCGATTATTTTCTCTCATGAAATCCATTAAAATTATACTTTCTAATTTAGAAAAAAACATTCCAATTTGATTTTAGTTGTGTGATGACTGTTTTTATTTTTGAAAAAATTAAAAGGCTTTAAATTTCAATTAAAAATAATTTATATCATCAAATTCCTTTCGTTTTTTTACATTTGGTTCATAATTAATTCACAATTTAAAAATAAACAATTGGGGGCAAAAAATAATTTGTGGCCGAAACTGAAATTCCACCCCCGAAACAAATAAAAAAATTAATCAAATTTAAACACGTCTGCTGAGAATGTTTCAGAGTGAAAAACTCAACTCGTACATGTTCTCTTAGGTGAATTATTCAAACCATGTCTTTGATTAAATTACATTTTTTTGTTTCACCATGTATTTACTCGCCACACCCTGTACGAGTTTTAATATCAACTAGAAAGTTTGTAAAACTATATATCACTTTTGAAGTTTTACTTTTCATCAGATATTTTTTTATGGTTCGAAATTCATCTAAACTTTAAAAATTTCCCATCGTCTGCAGTCATCATTCACCAATTCACCATCAACCTTAACAAATTCGTTCAAACAATAAAACATTTCAAATTGTTTCACTATGACCATCTTGAGATTGTCCATTTTTCTGCTCACAAGTTTTCTCAATTGTGTTGAAATTGAATCGACCAATTCGAGGACAAAAATTTTGAATAAGAATTTAAAAGTTTTTCAACTCCTCCCACATGAGCCATGCATTCTTCTTATACAAAACAAACATTCCACATTGGTGGACGATATTGAGAAATTGACTAATCTGCATAAAATTGATCAGCCTCTCGTTCTCATCCAATATAGCCATTCAAAATGGGCTGACAAGATTGCTAATGCAAATTATCATCGCTCCCACGTAAATTCAAGCGTCTTAGGAAGCTTGATACATGTAAAATGTTACATTGACCTTCAAATCATCTTGATGGACCAAATGGACGAATTTAAAATGGCGGAGCAATTAGACGAAATATTCGTCCTGAATGCTCAAATATTGTTCCCCAATATCTTCAGCTCTATGCCTGGATTACTACGCCGTGAACCAGAATTTTACATTTGTGTGTCATCAGTTCAATTTCCCTCTGAACTGACCTACTGGCCTGGCCTTGATCGTACTCTTACGATTGCTCCAATATTCTGGTTATGGTTGTCATCATTTTCTGGCTCACATCAAAATGAAAATTTTGTGGATGGGAGGCTGGCGGGCCAATGCATTTGTGCAGTTTGCCGTTCGGGCAAAAAAATCACACGCCAATTTAAATGCCCTGTCACAATCGAATCTCGATCCCGCCAAGGAAAGGCCGAGACTTGCTACTCTCAAACGATTAGGTGCCATAAGGAGGTAAATGATAATGGCAGGAACGTCAATTGGATGCCAATAATATCAACCATGATCAATAAAAGATTAATCGAGAATACAAATGTTCTAAAAAATAGTCAGAAACAAAAGTTGAGCGCATCATTTAGTCGCTTTCAGCTTGACTATAGGGCATCAGCTGAAATATCTACACTTTCATTTCTCGTCGAACCCCTCAATCGAAATATGACATATGATGGCCCATGGCATTTTCAATTGAGTTTAAGACTTGGTTACAGAAGACAATTAAGTTTTAACTCAGGTAGAAGTGGTACGTCTGAAATATATTTTCTGGTGGGTACATCAAAGGATTTAAATTTATTACGTCCTATGGAGTTCAAAGGGCCTACCAAGGCTCCCTTGGAAAGTATGCATCTCCATTTTCCAATTCCGTTTGGATAACTTTATTCTTCTGTATTGTCGGCACGACCTGCTTTATGGTAAGTACGACCTTGACATTGACCTGGACTAATGGTCATGACAATCCGAACCTGACTGACGAAAAGAGCAAAGGTCAATTTGGGCCATGGGAAAAAATGTCAAGAGTATCCTGTTGGATATCTCGGATATTGGTCAACCAATGTGATAATCAAAATCGTCTTATTGATTCCATTTTAGCGGGAAATGGAAACAATAGCATAAAAATATTTTTTGAAATAATTCTTTCTGGTTGGCTCCTCATGGCTGTCGTCTTGACCAATGGGTAATTAGGACTACTCAAATCTAATTATGCTGCTGCATTCCCATTTTACAATAATTGGACAAGATTGAGTCAATTTGATTTGGCTGGGTTGGATCAATTTACAATTTGCATGGCCGAAACGAACTTGAATTGTGAGGACGCGAGAGGTCATGATGTTGCCTACACTGGGATTGGTCCACGGCCTACCACAATTTACGAAAGATGGTACAGCGTGACGTCATTTTCAAATCGACTTGTTCATTTGTGTCGTCAACATTTCGACAAATGTGCAAATTATGTTGGTGACCTGGACACCATTCCTTGTAGGGATGCTCAGAAAAGTGAAAAAGTGTTGACAAAACTGCGAGGGATTTGTATAGGGGAGCTGAATGAAAAGTTCATGGAGTCTAATATGAGGGATGGAAATGAAAAAAACATTTTTGTGACCACTTCAGATGAGTTTGAATATTACTGGAAAATATTCAAAGCTCACATGATCACAAATAACAAACTTCAAATGTCCCACAATCGACACACTAATGATGAGTTTCTACAGGACACAATGTATTTCATTTTGGAAAATATAAATAACAGAATAGAACCAATTAAATATATGGAATTAATTCCTAGAAGAATGAATATTTTGTTGACCTCTGGAATTTATAAATTGTGGACTTGTTGGGATAAAATTATATCCAACATTCGGTTGGAGAAATTGTACACAGGTGATGTCACTGGGTTGGATGAAACACTCAAATCATTTCAATCTCTAGGGCTTGGAAATTCGGACTTATTAATTGCATTCCTTGTCTTCTTCATATTAATTGGAGTGTCAGGGATGGTTGGAATGTTTGAAATTATTTGGAATTTTTAATTTAATTTAATCAAACTATTTTAAGCATGCATCGTTCTCAAAAAATAAACTATTAAAATAAATGTATTTTGTTTGTTTTTTTACATGTGAATGAATTTTTGTCAAATTGTTCAAAGTGGGGCTACATTTATGAGATGGATTGAATTGAAAAGGTAAAGTCTGGTAAAATTAGACATTAGTTGACTTGACACATCCATACAAAACGGATGTGATTTGAGTCAATCCCAGCTGGGCAGATACATTGAAGTAGCCTCCTATTTCAAAGTCGGGCATTTCAGGAGCCATCGGAATTTGTTGGGTGCATATGGATTTTCCTTGGTAGGCATCATTTTCAAATAAAGTCCATTGACCTTTTCCAGTGTACAAAACGGATTTCCCACTCAACCCCGTGGCACCAGAATCTTGAGCAAAAATCAATGTTTCAGAACCAATTTGATTATCTTGAGAATAAATGCTAATGGCACTCTCTTTCGTATCCTGAGCTCCACCAAATCGGAAACTTTTGAAGGCGAGTACTTGCCCATTGGTGGTCACACAAAGGGAGCTCGCATTGGGACTAAATAAAAGTCCATAATACCACGGATTTTCATAATTTTCATCATCAAATGGTATCCATCTGCATAGTCGATAAATTATCAAAATTATATCGAAATAATTTAATATTAAATAAATTACTTGAACAAAATTACACTTACGCTCCTCCTACGCAAATCGCCTTGGTATTGGCAATAGGAAAAATGGCTGTATTTGGAACATGGGTTGTAAAAGTATAATTTGGCCCCTCAAAATTATCATTTTCGTAAAATGTTATGATTTGAGGATACCCCATACACATGCTAATAGCTCCAATTAAGATAAGTAGAGACAATATATTTGTCAGTTTGAACATTTTCAACTTTGGAATTTATGCAAAAATGTTCTCAAAATTCAATTTACTCACTCTTTAGGCCACTTAAAGTTTAATAATCTTGAAAAAAATATTGATTAATTTATTTGTCTGAAAGTATTGAGTACTTGAGGCTGGAGCTGGGCCTGAAACTATTAATTGTTATCTCTTCTGATAAGAAATTGAATGGCAATTATGATAAGATGGTCATTTAAATTAGGTCACAAAACTGTCAAATTGTTTTCTTTATTTTATATATGCCAATAATAATAATTGTCATATGGTAGAATTATTGTAAAATGTAAGCTAGTTTTAGCAAAGACGACGTTGTCTTGCTATTCCATTTATGTTAAATTATAATTCTGACACACTTTTTGTAGGGGGATATATTTGTCAATACATACGACTGAGATTTATGGTCATCAAAATTTTCCATTTACAATTTTGACGCTGTAAGTTTTCGTTGAGTGATTGGGATTGTCAAAAAGAGGAGGGGTACTGGAGTACTGGTGGAATTTAACGGTAGAAGTTTGACCCAATGTGACCTTTCAATATTTCTCAAATTCTAGTTCTACCCTCTCCCCTCCTCTCTGACTGCTCTACATTCTGACCAAAAAAAGATGTAAAATTTCCAAATTGCAAAGTTTAAACTAATGAAACGATGAAAATAGGAATATGAACTCTTGAGAGTGTCTACAATTACAATTAAACAGACATTAATTGATTCACTACAATGTTAACCAGACTTCTGACAAGTTGTCGGAAAATGAATCCCTGCACCACTTACAAAATAAATATTTAAATTTCAATTCACAATTATTATTTTTCAGTTACATGAAAGCTTTTAGAATCTGTAAAGTTTTTTTTTTATAAAAAAGTCGACACAACTTTTATGACCCTTGTCATGCTAGCTAAGTGTAGTCCAATTGAATGGGAGTGTTTGAGGTGGTTCAGGCAAGTGACGATGGGGGTCCGGAGTGAGTGAAATTGTTCCAGAATCCCGTCAGGGAGGAGGACGTGGGCGTGAATGACGATGGAAACTTTCCCCAACATTCCCGCCACATTTCCAAAGGAAACTTTCTCCCCCTGCATTTTATGGGCGGAGTTTTGTGTCATGTTGCAAAGGAAAAAAGTGGTCAAAATGAAAAGTTTGGTGGGAAATTTCATTTTGAAAATGTATTTTAATGTCAACTAAAATTCTTTGAAGGAATGTCGATATTAAAAACTCAATTAAATCCTAGATGTCACCGCATGATTTAGTAAATTTAGTTTAAGCTGGAATTAATGTTTTATATTTGTATCTTGAATATGTCGCAAAATGTTGATTGTGAATTGAAGAGTGAATTGAATTTAAAGGAAAAATGGTATGAATGTCATAGAAGGAGGCTTAATAAAATTGTTGTAAAATTTCATCCACTTTAAAAGTTCTTGTTCTACATTTTCATACTTGAGAGCATGAGGGTACCCTCCTCTACGTGGATGCTTATAAAATCAGGCCATGCAGTTCGTAGATTTTTATACTAGAGAGTTTAGTAAAATTTGTAACTCGACTTAAACTCTACTCCGCCATAGAGTGTCTAATGTATGACGATAGAGGCAAGGAGTTCTTATTCGTCGCGAAGAGAGTTGGGAGTAGAATTTGGCATTTTAATAAACTCTCTACTGTATCCTCTGGAGCCTCTTAAAATAATGAAAGCCGATCAACAGTCTAGTCAAAATTCCGCCTTCCTATCGATTCACTCACATAAATTTTAAAATTGTGGATGACTAAAATAATAAATGTTATGATTATTTATTTTCAAACTTATATTTTACATACTAAAAATGTCTGCCATGATTAATTGAATTGTCCCCACCGTCAAAATTGTACTGAGCCATATTGAACCTAAATAAATATTCCCAAATTATTGTTCATTCAAACTTCAAACTAAAGACGCGGGGAAGGACAGGCTAATGAAAGGGACTCCAGAATCATTTATGAACCATTCCCTCGCCTCGGAATCCCCACTAAAAGTTGTGATTGGTAATCCACAAAGTCATTTAAATGCAATAATTAAATTATTGAAATTGACTACTCACGTGGATGCAACTTCCATTCATTTTTGATTCCATTCTTCCCAATGGAATCCATTGACCAATTATTTCTCGCATTGTTGCGTGACTGGGGAAGAAAAAAACTGGCTCTTTTGCATTTAGAATTCCTCAAAGAGACTCACCTCAGAATCAAATACGGTTCAGAGTAAAAGGAAATTAAACTGAAGGACATGGAGTCAATTATTTAATTGTTATTTAAATAAGGTTGCCCAACTAAATGGATGAGTTGAGAAAAAGTGATTAATTGGTAATCCATAATAATGTACTTGATTCTTGCTAATAACTTGCACAATATTAAACACGTGGCCTAATGGGAAAATTAAATGGCAGAAAGAGTCAATCCACGGCACATTGTCTTTGTTGTATTTTTGGTTGTTTTTCAATCAATTTCAGAGGAGTTGCACAACATGAATTCCCCATGCAATTAAACTGGCCAAGATCAAGGCGGTATCCTTGGCCCATTGGGTATTTTACCCGAAAGTTTTACCCTCACACGGCTCATGGCTTTTGGTTCCAGTGGTAACCAAATTCGTCTAGAGAAAATCCAAGAAATATTAATAATTTCAAGCTCCATTGGCATTTCAAGCGCCATAAAATTTTCTTTTATTTGGGATTTATTGGGAATCATCGAAAATGAATTCCTTTTCTTCAGTAAAATCTCACCAAGATATTTCCAAATTGGTTAGCTTCCACTCTCTCAAATCACTCCCACAAATGAAATTCCCAATTCATTTGCTGTTTATATTTGTAGGTGGCCAGTTACAAGAATCCAAAGCTGTGGACGGGAATTTTGACCTTGGATGAGATTGACCCATACGAAAAAATTGCCTGGTGTCAGCAGAACTATACCATAAGCATGTACGCCTCCATCCTTTACGTCGTCGTCATATTTGGACTCAGGGAATGGATGAAAGGGCGCCAAGCCTATGAACTTAAAATCCCGCTCATTCTTTGGAATTCTACTCTCGCCATTTTCTCAATTAAATGTTGTACAGTGGCCATTTCGGCAATGGTGAAAAGTCTGAGGACTCATGGGTTTCATTTGTCCGTCTGTGGGACTCTGTGAGTTGACAGAAAAAATTCATTTGACCCATGTCAATTATTTTATAATTTGATCATTTCAGTGACATCGTACCGCCATCTGTTTATTATTGGGGGTTCCTATTTGCCTTATCAAAGCTGGTGGAGTTGGGGGACACCATTTTTATTGTCCTGCGCAAACGACCCCTCATTTTTCTCCACTGGTAGGTCCTACAACAACAATTTAAAATATTTCTAAATGGATTTTAAACAACCTTTGACCTTAGGTACCACCATATAAGTGTGTTGACCGTGGGATGGATTGCAGCAAAGGACATGATGGCCCCAGCCGCCTGGGGTGCTCTCTTGAATAGCACAGTCCATGCCTTCATGTACACTTATTTTACCCTCACTGCCATGGGTTTCAAAGTCCCAAAGCGCATCGCCATGTTCATTACTGCCATGCAGTTGACCCAGTTTGTCATTGGTTTGGTCATTCATGGCTACGCCTTTGGCCAGAAATGGGCCGGAAATGACTGCATCGTGACCGAATTTTATGTGTATTGGGTTTTTACTATTGGCTTTTCGTATCTTTTTTTATTTGGCAAATTCTTTTATGATTCATATCTCTCTGGGCGAGGCAAAAAAAGAGTTTGACGTGTCACGTGTCTCTGTGTTTGTCCGTGCGGGAGAGTTTAAATTTGTGTAGTCAATGTAAATAAATTGTATTTGTGATTACGGCTTTAAATGGAAGTGATACGTTATCTTTTAATTGTCATTTAACTTTCATTCTCTTCTCACGTGGTGGTCCATTTTCCATTCCAAAATTTTGTCATGAATTAAATTAATTGGAGGTGTCCAATTATTTATTAATTTGGCATGGACGCCCTTCCCCTCCATTTTGTAACATTGATTTTACTGGCGGGTAAATTTCTTTTACTTAAATTCAGTTTATTTATTTTTAATGTCAAATTTAATAATTATCCAGTTTTTGGCGGCGGTTTTCAAAATTCCAAATCTCTGGGGAACTCCATTTTGAAAATAATGGGCGGAGTGGAAACTGTGGCGGGGGACTACCCGCCGATTGTCTATTTGACAATTAATGAAGGAAA
Organism: Arrhopalites spinosus; assembly: GCA_034700945.1. Classification (NCBI taxonomy): domain Eukaryota; kingdom Metazoa; phylum Arthropoda; class Collembola; order Symphypleona; family Arrhopalitidae; genus Arrhopalites; species Arrhopalites spinosus. Next base: position 14,309 of record JAQIVZ010000624.1, on the reverse strand, counting down.
TAATTTAATTTACAAAATAAATAATTTACACTGTGGCGCCTCTATTGTCAACAAATTTTTTATACTGACTGCCGCTCATTGTTGCATTCAAAAAAATCCCGCCCGTTACACCGCCATAGCTGGTGTCCATAATGTTAATGAGCCAGATGAGAATTGGCAATGGCGGTCAATTTCAAAATATCAAATCCATCCACAATTTAATTTGTAAATTACTGTCAAACTCAATTAAAAATTTTCAAATTAAAAGTTTTTTTTTTCATAGATTCACTATGGCCTATGACCTTTGTGTAATGCGTTTGGAGGAGCCTTTCAATTTAAATGGGGAGCGGGTAGCAGCAGGAAAATTCACAAAAGTTGACCCCTCGCCCGGCTCGGGGTTCACAATTTTTGGATGGGGTCGACACAATTTTGATGACGTCACAAATTCCCCAATTTTGTACAAAGTGAATGTCACTTCAGTTTCTTTTGAGGATTGTAATGAGAGAAATGGAGGGAAAATTGACCCGGGGTCAATGCTCTGTGCCACCGTTCCTCACAAGGGACCTTGTCAAGGAGACTCAGGTTAAGGAAGGACATAAAATTAATTGTGAAATTAATTTTAAATAATTTTATGAAATACAGGTGGGCCCATCGTGTGGCACCAGCCTGGCCAGGGATTGGTCCAAGTTGGCATCGTGTCGTGGGGAAATAAATGCGGTTTGCCAAATTATCCCGCCGTTTTTACAAATATCCCAAAAATTTATGACTGGCTACTCAACGCTACCATTTTTTAAAAAGATTTTCATTTAAATTGTGGCGCCATTGTATTTGACAATATTTACATTATTTATATTAAGAGTAGAATTATTTCAAAGAGGACTCTTAAATATCAATTTAGAAACTCTGCATACAATTTCAATGATGAATAAAGTAAATGAGAAGCCACAGCCAATGAGGAAAATGTAGAAGAAGGACTGGACGAGGGAACTTTCAAAAGTTCCCTCCCTTCAGGAATTGTTGATAATTTTTTCAGTCTCAAAAATTCTGTCCCAAAGATGTTCTGGTGTCAGAAATATTCCTCGCTTAAAAATGTTGAGGATCCTTCGATCCATCCTGACCCAAAATTGTTGTCTCCCGCTGGTCACAAACGATTGGAGTCTTTTCAATAAAATGTCAACGTTGGGTAATGTCAAAGCATAAACTTTAGGGAGGAGCCAAACATTTTGTTGCAGAATTTGATAACTTCCATTCCCAGAAGTAGCGACAAATATTTTCCCCATTTTTTTCTCTGCAATTGTCCATAACACGGCGTGTGGACGGGTCTTCGTTTCATTGAACCAATTGGCCACAATTTGAGAAATTAAATCTTTTTCTTGAACATTCTCCAGCAATTTCAGCCACCCCAATATTTTCCTTCCGTCCCGTTCACTGAGACCTCCAGTGAACTTGTAGCCTTGACTTATGAGGTCTTTGACCGTGTGGTCTCCTTCCTCGACACCAGGGATGACCAAATTACTCTGCAACTTCCCCAAGTAAAACTGACTCAGCAAGAACCCCGCCAACATCCAAAGCGTACAAAACCACCAGCGCCTCCTCCCGTCCAGAGAAGTGGACAAGAGGAAAGAAGCGGGAATCTCAAGGAGAATCCACGAAAAATTTTCACGGAGTCTAGCAAATGACAGGAAGATACCCGCTAAAATGGAAAAGAGAAGAAAGAGCCAAGAGAAGGGGGTGAAAGGGGTGACCAGTGAAGAGAGGGGGGATTGATTGATGGACCGAACTGGATAAATGATGGCGTAGCCATTTTCACTAGTGACCTCAATGACATAATAAAGTTTATAATTTTCTGACTTGAAGCAATCAAAACACCTTAGCAGTACACCCTTACAGTTTTTGTTACCTGCTTGAATCATGAGGCGTCCTAACTGGAGAGAAATATTCAAATGGGACCAAATTTCTACGTAAATTTTCATATAAATGTCTTCACGATCAATCGTCCCTCGTCCAATGTCCCGAGCAGTCCAGTCTGTTTTCGCTCTTCTTCCTGTTGCAAAGAATGGGGCAGCACAGTTCAAATCCCCGAGAAATAATTTTTGGTGCCATTTAAATATTAAATATTTTAGATGGTCCAGGGAGTGAAGCTGGTGCTGTACGTTCATGAAATTAAAACTAATAAATTTGTTGACTAAAATTGGCTTGATAATTGTCATTTCTTTTATTTCCAAATGAGTAAAGTCCATGACGGCCCTTAAAATGTTGACAGGGGCAAGACAGCACATGTCAACCGTAAACGACACCCCACCCTTAGGACGAAATACAATTATGACGTCACTCAGGACATTCATTTTGCCCCTGCTCTCTTTCATCAGGTTTATAGCCATAAAACTATATCTCACGTCAGAGAGGTCAAAGAGAAGATAGACTGTAGAGCCATCTACGTGCCTTGTGACCTTTGTCATGTTGGTCAAGTGTCCAATTGGATGGGAACAGTTGAGGTAGTTCAGGCAGGTGACGATGGGGGTCTGGATTGAATGGAATTGTTCCAAAATTGCGCGGGGGAGGGGGGCGTGGGCGTGAATGACGATGGACACTTCTTTCAGCATTCCCGCCAGTTTTCCAAATGGAATTTTGTGAGCAGATGCTTCTACGGGGCCTTTGTCAATGGTGAAGAAGAAGAGAAAACTCAAATTGAAAATTTTGGCGAGAAGATTCATTTTAAAATAAAATGACACTGTAAATGATTACAATTAAGATATTAGAATGAATTAGAATAAAGGCAGCAGATTGAATAAAATAATTTCTTGATTTGGGTTGACACCATTCAAGTTTTAAGTCAAGACAGTTGGACATGATAATTGGCGAATAATTTGTTAGTTTGAATTCAATTTATTTCATTCCAAATTGTAGTTAAATATAGTCAACTATTTTTATTGAATGGAAAGTAGTGATGGACTAACGAGCCGCTTGTAACTTCAAACCTGAAAGTTGTAGAGGGCTCTCCAACCAGTTGATAATTTGACAAATATTTAGTTAAAGACAATTAAAATTAATAGCAAAGTCTTTACACTGTCTCCAAATATGAATAATTGTACAGAAACAAGGCCAAACTCCAACTTAAAATTTTGTCATTTTAAACCCAACCAATTGTTCACTTTCCTCCCATAAATGGGCACCTGTCCCGCCATATTTTGAATCTGAATGACGTTTAATTTGGTTGTCATGCCCAAATCGATAAAATTTTCCGAACTCATTCTCCATTTTTAAATTTGTTCCTTCCAAAATAAACGAGGGGGGCGCTATCCTGAAAAATAAAAACAAGGAAATAATTAATGCTCAATTTAATAATGCTTTTAAATCCTTTAGTTAACCTCCTGCACATTGAACCAGTGATGTGTAAATCTCCGAGATGAAGATTCCTTCGCTCAAATCTAGGACATAAGCTCACATGGACAAAAGCCCACGGTCAAAACTCCAAAATATTTGGCTTCCGCCCTTGACTTATGGATTGTCACTACCCAATGTGGACATTTTATTGGAGGAAGTGACATCCTTTGTGGACCGTGAGAGACAAATATTTTGGAACGATTTAATAATGAGGCACAAATGTTTTCTAAAAAGGGGATTTTTTTGACGCTATCTTTCCTTTGGGGTCGAATTTATGACCTGGAGAAAATAATGAAGAATTTTTAGACAGGATGAAGGGACCCAGATGAAAATTTCCCACAAAATCCTGGCGAAAAACGGCAACATTCCTGTTGGGTTTTCCGGACCGTTTTCCGCCAAAAAAAACTAACTGCAGAATGTTTTCATTGAGTTTATTCAGAATTGAGGGGCCAAAATGGAGACTTTAGTGGCCAATGGATTAAAAATTATAATTTTAATTATTTATTGGACAGAGAACAAAACTGTGTGCACAATGTTCAACATTTTATTGAAGGGGTTAAACAACACTTGTTGTCCTCAGTCGATCCTGTCTCAGAGCCAGACTGGATTGTGTTGTTAAACTTTCATTGGACTTGCATGTCAATTTTGTGTTAAACCCTAAAATTATGGTGAAGGTAACTTAAATTGTCAATGACCAAAGTAGAAGATGGCTAGTTCATTTTTGGATTAAAGTGTCTAGAACATTTAACTTTTGTCTAGTCAACCTTGTTAAAGATGCCAAGTCTAGCTTATAGACAAAATATGAGAGAACTGGCGTGTCAAGAAGGTCTGGTGGTAACTCTTCTAAAAAATATTAAAAAAAGGTTAAAACGTTGCTGGAGAAAATCAAACACTTCGTTGCTAAAAGTTTGAAACCCGTTAAATCCGCAAAAAATGTTTTAAAAACAATTCAAAAAAAATATTTGGTACTTTATTCAGTAAAATATTTTATTCTGAGTCAAACTTGCCACGTCGAACCCTAGAGAGTATAATATATATGAAATATATGTAAACATTCAACCTCTGCCTACAAAAGTAAGACGCGTGTCACGTGTCGCGTGACAATTATCTTGGGCAAATTGTGGGCCATGGTCAGGTGACGGGCCAATTCTTTTTGACTCCCCCTCCAAAATTCACACCCTCTCAAGTGACACCCCAAATTCTTTTGAGGAAGTTGACCTCTACCAATGTCCTGAGGACGACATTTTTTTTGCAAATTTGGACAAGTCCATAGTAGAGTGGGTTGTGATGGTTTGTGGAATCATGCCATCATTCTGATGATTGAAGTTTGTATGTCGAGTGAGGTGTTCACGTTTCTTGCACGAGAATGTACATTGTTGACATTTGAAGGGGGAGTTGATGATGTGCTTCTGTCGGTGACGCTTGACGTTTCCAATTTAGACGGAAGAGTAATCACAGTCGGGACATTTGAAATTTTTTTCCCGGGTGTGTCGATGAGCCACGTGCGCATGCAATGAATTGGGGTGGGAGGTGGAGAACGGGCACATTCGACAGGAAAAAGGTTTCTCCCTCGTGTGAGTCCTCCTGTGACTTGTCAGTTGAGCCCTGGTGACGGAGGAGTAATCGCAATCGGAACATCGGAAAGTTTTTTCCCGGGTGTGTCGGAAAGCGACATGATTCCTCAATGTTTCAGACGTGGAGGTGGAGAAAGGGCACATTTGACATGAGAAGGGCTTCTCTCCCGTGTGGGTCCTCAAGTGCTTCAAGTTTCCTATCTGTACAAATTTGGAAGGGAAATGAGGGCAGGCATGAGATTTCTCCCCCAGGTGCCTCGTCATGTGCCTCACCAGATTGCCTTTTTGTTTGGATTGGTAGGGGCAGAGATGGCAGTGGAAGGCCTTCTCATTCGAGTGCACATTCCTCACGTGCCTCTTTAGAGATCCCTTGGTCTTTGTTTTGTGAGGGCAAAGAGAACAAGAAAAAGGTTTGGAATCTTCATGTACCACCAAATGTCGAGTTAGGATTGATTTTAGTCCAAATTTCTTGAGACAGAGGGAGCAGACAAATTTCTTAATTTTTGTGTGGGTCACGTCATGCACCTGCAAGTGTGAGCTGGTGATGGCAGAGTAGGAGCAGTTGAGATGCACTTGAATGACCTTTTCTCCCCGTGCTTTCTCATTTGATGATGTAGATTGGATTTGAATTTTGGTTTTCTAAGAACAAAGATTGAGGTTTATGATTTCTTGTTATTTTCTCCTTTTGAAATGTTTAATTGTCTTAAATTTTGACTTGAATGAGTGTCTAAAGTGATCACAAATAAAACAAAATATTTTAATGTGTAGTGTAGAAAATTAGTTAAATTTTAAAAAATAATTGAGGGAGTTTACAACAATTAATTTAGTTTAATTTAAACTTAAAATTATTTTGCTTACTTGTATAGTTTCAATGGAGATTTAATTGACAGTTTGAGTGTGTCCAAAGTCTTCAAATATTTTTGTGACTCATCCTCAAGGGCTCATACAAAAGCCGTAGCGGCTTACCCTATAAAAAAAATTAAATATTTTCTTTTCTTTATCCTTCATTGTCCTTCATGTTTTTTATAGGCCCTTAAAATAAAAGGGTCGATATTTCTATGAAAAGGCACATTGTGTTAAATATGGATGGGATTAAAAACACGTTTCATAAATTATCATTCTTTCTTTTGAGCTTAAAGGAAGTCCTTCTAAGAAGTCCCTTCAAACTTTGGACTTTTGGACCCCTGAATGCCCCTTTGTCTCTGACTTCCATTTAAGTCTCCTGAGAATCATCCCTTCATTATTTTAGTTTTAGAAGTCTCCTCTAAATATTCATTCCATTTATTTTTATTGAGATAAAATGTTCTTGTTCAATTTTCTTCCTTAGTATGAATTCTTTTGTGTCAAAGATAATTTAATTTTTTCAATATTTAATTATTCAATTTAACTTTTCTAATCATCCTATTTAAATATTGGACCACTATCTGTCCCCTCTTTTGGCTAGAATAAACTTAATTTATTTTAGGAGGTGAGTCAAATTAAAATAAAATTATTCTTTTGTATTTAAAATACTTGATCGAAATTTAAATTATAATTTATTTAATATTTTTAGAATTTATTTCAAATGGAACAAATAGTCCGGGCGAGAAGAGACGGAGGAGGAGGGAAAACACGAAGGAAACGAAAAAGTCAAATATTTTTAAATCACAAAGAACAAATTTTGTGGGCAGCGCCAAAATTAATTCAATTCATCAAGAAAAATTCAAAAAAACCCGCCATTCCAATAAAGCAAGAATCCCCTAGCCACTATCAATTTTCAAATGAAGTCACGGTAATTTTGGATTGTCAATATGACCAAAAAGATCCAAGACTCCGAACTGATGATGAACGCCCTCTGGCGTCACGCCGTAGCAGTGGGAATTTTAATTTGGGAGTTGGCCCACCTCGTCGAGAGCCTTTGGTGTACGTTGACTCTGAGATGGACCAAATCGATGACTCTAATTTAGACAATGAAGACACAAATTCAGAGGGATTTGGTGATGATGTCACAGAGGACAATTTTTTTGATTGTTTTTCGAGGAGGTCAACTACAAATCAAGGTCACCAAGGGTCAACGTTAACAGAAATGAATTTTCACGACAGTTTTCAACCAACCCAAGTGGATCAAGGTCATGGCGAAATAGCCGACTTTATTGCTTCGAGAAGACAAAAATCGGATAGGTCATGCATGGAACCAAAATTTAAAATATTTATTCCCGCCTTTCAAAATCAAGATGAAGATGAACCACGTGAGGAAATTCAGCGGCGTCCATCACGCGACATGAGTTGTAGTTCAATTTCTGGTTCTATTGACCTGGACTTACGAAGTCAAGTGAGGTCAAGTCGGGATGACCAGGGAATTATTCGAATTCGACGTGACCGGTATCCCCAAACTAGAGATTCGTTTCGGATAAATAAAGGTATTGGCTGTCTTTTTGAAAACTCCAAAACTCCGAGTTTCAATGAAAACCCTTATCGATGGGTTAACCCATTGTTGAATCGAAAAGAGGCTGACCCTAAGGTCACTTACCGGGATTTCCAAACTTGGAATTCATTTCGCAAGAATAAAGCTACTGGCGGCTTTTTTGAAAACTCAAAAACTTCGGGTTTGAATGAAAGATCTTCTCGATGGATTGAGAATCGAAAAATGGATGATCTCAAGGTCACTGTCCTAAATGAAAATTTATCTGATAAAAAAGGGAAAGATAAAGAGAGGTCAGGAGAGAAACGGAAAAGGTCAAAAGACAGAGAATTGTCCGACAAACATAAAAAACGTCGCCATGAAGAACAAGAAAAATCAAAGAGAAAAAAGGAGAAACATGGCCACCGTCATGACAGATAAACATTAGACCAACATTAGAATTTCACGTACATCAATGAAAAATATTTAATTTAATGTGCATTTAAAAATAGTGTCAAGAATGATGAATGATTTAAATATTATTTGAAATAAAATTGTTTCAAAATTAAAATATTTCCACCATCAATTAAATATTTTATTCAATAAATAATTACAATTTCCTGTTGAGTTTTACTAAAGACAAAGTTAAAACAATTAAATTATTTCCACAATTAAATCATTACTAAATTAAAATATTCGTGTGCATTAAATTGTGCAAAAATACATGACAATTGAACTGACAACATTTAAATTCACAATAATTAAGTTAAGGAAATGTAATAAGAAGACTTGAGTAAAGGAGTGCCCCCTATAATTACTTATATTCTTACAAATTGACGTCATGACCAAGAGAGAGAGAGAGACTGAGCCATATTGCGACTGGAGAGTTATTGTTAAAAATAATTAAAATGTATATGTATTCCTAATAATGATAAACGTCCTTCAAACTGAGTTGCTGTCCATTAAAGTTAATTTTCATAATTACCACTTATTTTTTTAATGTAGACAGTATTACAGACACTGTAGAATGTCAACGGAAATTTAACATGGAAGCAAATGGCAAATACACTTTTTTAACTACATTATTGTAGTTTAATTTAATTTTTCTTTATTTTTAACCCCCATTTTATTGTGGATGTGAATCTTTTTTTTTTGGAAAATTGGAAAAGGATGCAAAAAATTTAAATTAAATAACAAAATTGACTTTAAATTTTACAAAGTTTGTAATATAAACTATTACACTTTTGCCATTAAAGGAAAAAATATTTTACAAATGTATAGTCAAATATAGTGTTGTGAAATTATGAATCAAGGTCATGAACAACATGTGCACTAATTAAAGCAAAAAATTTGCAAGTAAATTTTTGCAAATTGATCTTGAACTGTAATAGAAGAATTTATTTTTATCTAGACTTTGTTTTCAACTTTTAACTTATACAAAAGTTTAATAATTTATAAAATTTAATAGTTTTGTAAATTACAATTTTTGCAACATTGCCAAAACTAGTAGTTAAAATTTTACTGACTCTAGTCCCTTTTACAAAATTTCATTTAAAGTTACATTTAACAATTAATTTAACAACTCAATGCAATGACAGAACAAAATTTGTGTTGTTGTAGTGTCACTAATTGGAGTAGGACTTTAGCCTGGTTGCAAATAGTTAAATACAAAATTAAATTGTACATTTAAAAATAAATATTAATTTAATTGTAATTTTAAATATTTTTAAATTATTATTTACAGCTCCTCAATGTCATCGCTGGATTCTTCATTATTTTGGCAATGGTGGGAGTTATCCGAATATTTGTGGAAACTCATGGACATGCAGACAAATCAAATTGTAATTAAATTTAATTAATATATGAAGCCAAATTAATTTTAATCTTAATTGACATATTATATTTAGACTACATGTCACTAGCAAATTTGGCAACCCAATTGGTCTTCTCTTTAGTAGGAATAATTTTTGGAATAATTTTATTAATTGGCGTTAAACAGGTAAGCTTAAGTTTTTGCAAAAAATTGGCAAATGAAAAAAAGATGAAAGAAAATGTTTTTTTTGCAGAGACGGCCCGAGTACTTGAAATTGTGTATAATATTTACGGTGGTGTTACTCATATGGGGAATAGTTCAAGGGGTCATCGGGCCCTGGAGTTTGATGAACATTTTTCAAATTTCAATTCAAGTCCTTCTCTACGCCTTCAGTGTCTTTGTGGTCCGCATCCTTAAAATCAATTTTGAATTAGAATTTGAGTGTCAGAAACCGTAACTAAAAATGGCATTTGTCTCTCTATTTTATTAAATTATAAAATTACAAATTTAATTCTTTGAAAACGAGCATAGTTTACAATTTAAAAAAAAATTAATTTGGACTCAATTTTTACATTTAATTATCAACACAATTAATTCGGCATAAAAATAAAACAAATGCAGTGAATATTCAACGAGGACAGACTCGCCACACAAAAATAATTAAGCCCCACAGGGACTTTAAGGTCACAAGACAAAGAAAGCGGATTAAGGGATCCAAAATTAACTTTGAAGGGACAAGAGATTGTTTTTCTTTAATCTCAAAGGGAAGGGACGAGAAAAATTTATGTGCCTACTGTGGTGAACTTTTTTCTAAAAATATCGACCCTTTGAATTAAGGGCCGACAGCAAAAATAAAAGCCAAACATTATTTTGTTGAAGGGACACGTACAGGGACTTATATCAAAAAAAGAAAAAGTTCGTTTATGCTACTGCGTTTGCTAGAAGCCGTTGAGAGTGAATCATAAAAATATTTGAAGACTGTGGAGACTCAAAGGTTGTGGGTCAAAATCCCTAAAGACACAATCCCTAATGCCGAAATCCCTAAACCCATAATACCTAAGGACATAATCCCCAATGCCAAAATTCCTAAGGACCAAAAGACCTAAGAGACAAAATCCCGAATGCCAAAAGCCCTAATGGACACAATCCCTAATGGAAAAAATCCCGAAACCTTTATAGAGTGGTCCTTCAGGGTTTCTTCATTTCTCGTCGGTGTTACCCCCATAAAGTAATACATTTTTATTAATGCTTTTCGAGGGCTCCAAGTAGATTCTCCTAATCCTCCTGGTCATGAAAGTTGAGGTCCAACTTGATGACCTATATGACCTCCTCCTTCAATTGGGCCAAAAGCCATTTTTCTTGTCTTTTTATCTCATGAAAAATTTTGAACATTTTTTTAAGTTAAATCCCAGACATGGCGTCATCATTTATTTGTCCATGTAATTTTAATTGGACAAGTCATGAGTTAATTTGGGATTATTGCTACAATGGAAATGTACAAAAGAATGTGTGAACTAGCTAAATGTGCGTTAGCCAAATTTAATGGTGAAGTGAATTACAAAAAGAAAAGCTCGTTTTTTGGGTTTTCCAAAATGGTAACATGTATTGACCTTTGGTCTTTAGGTGACCCTTAGTCAAATGTTGGAAAATAAATTAAAAAAGTTGGAGGTTGAAAATGGACAAAAACATTTTAATGGCCGTAAATTGAATTTTAATTATTTTTAAAAAAGTGGATAATTTTGTTTTAATGTGATGACAGCTAAAAAGCCAGACATCTTTTATGTAAAAAAATGTTTAATTTAAATGTTTACATTTCCCCTAGAATAAAAACTACTCAGTTCTTCTGCTGTCTCCTTTTCATATTTAATTAAATTACCTACATTTAAAATTAATTTTCATTTAATTTTTTTTGTACAATGATGGAGACAACTCAAAGTAAAATAATTTTGTTGTTTTTTTGAGTGAAACTCTTGCCAAAATTATTGAACAAAGTGAAATACTTGTCTGAATAGAAATAAATGTTGAATGTTGAGCACCGTACATTATGTCACCCAGTAACTCGTCACCCCAACATTTGGTCACCAAATAAATTGGTGACCTCAAAAACCCGTCACCCATTAAGTTTGTGACCTTATATTTGGTCACAACAACATTTTGGGACAATTGCAGTTAATGATGATTATTACAAAATAATCATTATTTTTCATTTTGTGTTGGTTTCCTCTGTAGATTCTTACAAATAATTAGTTCTAAAGTCGAACAGAGGTGAAATATAAGGTCACAAATGTTGGGGTGACAAAATGTACAGTGCCCAATTGATGGGTGACAACATGCTACACAAGTTGTGTAACACAACCATAAATGTTAAATACAATCCGATTATAAATTAATGTAGAGTTAACAAGAATTTTCATAATATGCATCTTGTAATGTGTAGCCACTTTAATCTTTGGTTGTAATTAAAAATTGGCGGAATCATCAATGTGGAACATCACCGAAGGAGAAATTAAATTAGGATGGGGGTGAAACCGACGGAGAATGAAGGAATCCTGAAGGACCACTCTAAAGAGGTTTCGGGATTGTGTCCATTAGGGCTTTTGACATTAGGGCTTTTGTCTTTTAGGTCTTTTGGTCCTTAGGAATTTTGGCATTAGGGATTATGTCCTTAGGTATTATGGGTTTAGCGATTTCGGCATTAGGGGTTGTCTTTAGGAATTTTGTCTTTAGGGATTTTGACCCATCACGCTCTCAAACCCTCATTTACGTTTGTATTGAAGCTTTAACTGACGTAACAAAAATTAAATTGTATTTACAGACTATATTTCAATTAGTCCTGTCAACTTCTTCAATTATTTTCTAAAATTAGCTAATTTTATCATCATCGACTACTCACTCTCATCTTTTGCGGAATTTTGTTGTGCTCAAAATTTACAACTTGAGACAGTCATTCAAGTCAAGATTCAAGACAAGTGAAAATTTAAAAGAAGAAAATCAAATGAAATGGCAACACTCAATCTCAATGTTCACCTACAAAGGCATACGGAGAAGAGGTCATTCAAGTGCCCCCATCCCAACTGCCCCTACTCTGCCCCCACCAGCTCATCGTTGAAAATCCATGAAGTGACCCACACAAAAATAAAGAAATTTGCCTGCTCCCTTTGTTCCAAAAAATTTGGAAAAAAATCAAACTTGACCCTACATCTGGTGGTTCATGAAGATGAACCTTTCTCATGCTCCCTTTGCCCCTACAAAACCAAACACAAAGGGAATCTAAAACAGCACATGGAGAATGTGCACTCGACTGAGAAGCCCTTTCAATGCCATCTCTGCCCCTACCAATCCAAACAGAAGGGACATTTAACTAGACACTTGAAGTGGCACGGGGGAGGAAAATCGCATGTCTGCCCTCACTGCCCCTATAAAGCCATCCAGGCTTTTTCCTTGAAGAAACACGGGAGGGCTCACACGGGAGAGAAGCCCTTCTTCTGTCGAATGTGCCCATTCTCCACCTCCCACTATTTTTCATTGAGTGTGCACGTGGCTCACCGACACACCCGGGAAAAAACTTTCAAATGCCCCGACTGTAACTACTCCGCCCGTGGGTGGAAAATCTTATGAGGTGTAAACCCTTCACTGATCTAGCCCTTTCCCTTCACTCTAATTTGGCAATGTTGAAACTTTTTTTTGCCGATTTTTTGCGTACCTTCACCAGTATCTCGCCATGTAACTGAAACTCTCAAAATTTCTTCACCGAACGCGGTTCGGGAAAAATGCAAGATTTTCCAACTCCGCCGTCCAAAGTGGACAACTCAAAAGTCACCGGAGAATGCACACAAGTGACGCCCCCTACAAATGTCAACACTGTACATTTGGGTGATGACAAAATCCAACTCGCCAACCCGGGTTGGAATCCAACCCGCGATCATATTTTTGATGGAATTATCACTGGTTGCAACTGTGAGCCATTTTGTTCAAAATGGCGGATGTATGAAGTAAAATGAAGGTAGAAATAGAGGGAGTTGGAATCCAACTCGGGTTGAATTTTGTCACTTTTCCAACTCGCGGGTTGGATTCCATTTCGACACCCAACAACCATCCCGCCTCAACGCTTTCACTCTCAATCACCATCACAGGTCAAATCTACCAAAAAACAAACATGGAGGAGACCTTTTTCTTTCACGGTGCAAATTTAAATGCATTTAAAAAAACTTAAATTCTCGTGTAATAGAAATTAGTTGTTACACAGTGTAACTTACACTGTACAGTTTCGCAAATGTCGCCGCCATGTTTGTTTTTTGGTGGATTTGACCTGTAATGGTGATTGAGAGTGAAAACATTGAGGGGGAATGGTTGTTGGGTGTCGAAATGGAATCCAACCCGCGAGTTGGAAAAGTGACAAAATTCAACCCGAGTTGGATTCCAACTCCCTCTATTTCTACCTTCATTTCACTTCATACATCCGCCATTTTGAACAAAATGGCTCACAGTTGCAACCAGTAATCATTCCATCAAAAATATGATTGCAGGTTGGATTCCAACCCGGGTTGGCGAGTTGGATTTTGTCATCACCCAAACTAATCCTTGACAAAGTTGTATAAGTACCGTTGTGTCAGTATATTGCACGTCATAAGTGTCAAAATATTAATTTTAGTAGCTCTAAATTGTTAATAATATTAGCTTTTTTCATTGCATTACATAATTTACTCAAACAGCTCAAAATTCTGACTGTCGTAGTCATAAATTATGACTCATTTGACATTGATTGACATTTTAATTAATTTATTACAAAGTCTAGGAATAGTCTATTCCCACAGTTCCCTCCAAGTTTTATTACAACACTTATTATAAACGAATAAAGACATGTACTACTTAATAATTAAAATTTTCAATTAAATAGAGAAAATGTTATATATAACATTTTCCCCTTTTTTGCTTTTTCATAGCCTCATAAATTTTATAGGAATGACCGTCAGATCAATATTCAAATTGTCAGAACGGCTTTTCAATTCAATTTACTGCAATGAGTAATTCAAACCTTTCCGCACAAGCCCGGGAAATTAGTTATGCCCCCTTTCTCAATTGTTTCCTGACTCTTCCTAAATGGGGTAATAGGTTTGGAGAAGCAAAATAATTGGAAATTCAAGCAAATTTTTTCCAAGCAAAAAAATTGGATTTCCAA